>PVIW01003280.1:0-175359 GCA_004026585.1 Noctilio leporinus | reverse complement strand
ACAGTGGATAATGCGCCGGCCTGTGAACCCAAAGGTCACAGGTTCGATTCCCCAGCCAGGGCACATAACCAGGTTGCAAACCAGGTCTCCAGTCAGGTCTGTGGCTGGAGGCAGGTGAAACCCAACCATACATTGATGTCTCTCTCCCTCTCTGCCTCTCTCCCTTCCCCTCTTTCTAAAATAATGAAATAAAATCTTTTAAAAAAAAAAAGTAACAGTATAACTCCTGACTGGTGGCACAGTGGATAAGGCACCAGCCTGCAAACCCAAAGTTTGCTGTTTCAATTCCCAGCCAGGGCACATAACCAGGTTGCAAGCCGGGTCTCCTGCCAGTTCTATAGCTAGAGGCAGGTGAAAGGCAACCAAACATTAATGTCTCTCTCCCTCTCTTCCTTCCCCTCTCTCTAAAAATAATAAAATCTTAAAAAAACACACACACACACAATATATAGCCCATATTGGGTGTGTTAGTTAAGCAAATTAAATCCTCTGAATTTCAAATTCTTTACCTGTAAAATAGTGACAATATTATTCACTTCACAGTATTATATGTATAAATGCAATAATGTATGAAGAAATGAACTGTAAATTTTCAAATGCCACATAAATGCAAACATTCTAGAGGATAAGAACAATGCCTTTAGATTTTTTTTTTAGGATTTTATTTATTTATTTATTTATTTTTAGAGAGGGGAAGGGAGGAAAAGAAACATTGATGTGTGGTTGCCTCTCACACACCCCAAAATGGGGACCTGGCCTGCAACCCAGGCATGTGCCCTGACTGGGAATCAAACCGGCAACCCTTTGGTTTGCAGGCCGGCACCCAATCCACTGGGCCACACCAGCTAGGACCCTTTAAAATTATTTTATCCTCAGCTCCTAGCACAGAGCTAGGCACACACCGTGGGAATCTAATCAAGTCCTACAAAATAATTTTTTTAAAACATCCAAGTACTAGGACTTTAGCAACCCCAGTATGTTAATGCCAGTCCTCTAGGGATACAGTGGGGCCAAATGTGGCAAAGGGTGCAAAACTTGTTCTAAGCCTTTATAGCTTTGGAAACTGAGTCTCTCAATTAACATCATTTTTTTTCTTCAATAAAAAATTTTAATCAGTTTCATCATTTCTTTAATTTCTGAAGTTCCTAATTATTAAAAATGAATACATTGATTTAGTTATAAAAAATTCTTCAAACACCATTTCCTACTCCAAGGGACCAGTGCTCCTCGAAGAAATGGCAGATTCCAGGTGTGGAGTAGGTATCTATCAAATAACCCTGCAATAGTTTGTCATACCAGAAAGCAACAAAGCTATCAAAACATGTAAGGATAGTGTTACATGGATTCAGAAGCTAATCTAAAAAAGCTCCTTTTTGACTTTGAGGGGGAATGGGTAGGTGGGGAGAGGGACAGAGGGTAGCATAAAGGGGATGGATGTAATACAACAATTAAATTAAATTAAAACAAACAAACAAACAAAAAGCTCCTTTGGACCAAAGATGGGGCAAACTGAGCATAAGAATAGTAACTTCGGCCTTGGCTGGTATGGCTCAGTGGCTTGAGCCCTGGCCTGCGAACCACAGGGTCACTGGTTCGATTCCCACACAGGGCACGTGCTGGCTTGCGAGCCAGGACCCCAGTTGGTGGTGCTGGAGAGGTAACCAATTATTGGTGTTTCTCCCTCCCCTCCCCCTCTCTAAAAGTGAATAAATAAAACCTTTAAAAAAAAAAAAAAAGAATAGCAACTTCGCCCTGGCTGGTGGCACAGTGAATAGGAACCCGTCTGCGAACCCAAAGGTCGTTGGTTCGATTCCCAGCCAGGGCACATGCCCAGGTTGCAAGCCAGGTCTCCAGCCAGGTCTGTAGCTGGAGGCAGGTGAAAGGCAACCATGCATGGATGTCTCTCTCCCTCTCTCTGCCTCTCTCCCTTCCCCTCTCTCTGGAAATAATAAATTTAAAAATCTTAAAAAAAAAAAAAGAATAGTAACTTCAATTGATTAAATTAAAACAAAGGTAATACGTTTAAACCGTAAGTTTGCAAATAAAATCTTAGCTAGCCACTTTGGAAAATGCTAGGAGAAATACATAAAAAGAAGCTGAGTATCAAATAGTTGATGAGAGCAAATTTAAAAAAAACTATTGAGGTATAATTGACATGTATTCGTTTCAGATGTACATAATGATTCAGTGTATTTGTACACATTGCGAAACAAATTTATTTCTTATAGCAATGTTCTAACCACTAAACATAAGAGGAAAGCTAGAACAGCACCATTTTGTAACCTGTAAGGAATTAATGGATCTAGGCAAGGATATAGCTTATAGCTACCAGACTGGACAGCACAGGAACAAACTAAAAGTAATTGGACAGACTTACTAACCAATAATGTATAGGCCTTATTTATTTAGACCCTAACCCAAAGAAGTAATAAACTAACAACATTTATAAGTAGGAATTTTAATTAATTTTAATTAATCCTGATTCGATAGGATAGTTTTTAAGATATAAAAATGATTATGAAGTTTTATTAAAATATTCACAGATAAGAAATAATGTCCAGAATTTATTTCAAAATAATCAAGGAGGGGAGGGGCAAAAATACGTAAGATCAGCTGTGACGGTGATGATGAGATCATGTCTACTTTCGTGTAGGTTTGAAATATGTCATTAAAAAAATAGTACTGCAGGCCCTGACTGGTGTGGCTCAGTGGACTGAGTGCCAGCCTGTGAACAAAAAGGTTGCCAGTTTGATTGCCAGTCAGGGCACATGCCTGGGTTGCGGGCCAGGCCCCCCGTTGGGAACATGTGAAAGGCAACCAATTGATGTTTCTCTCCCTTTCTTTCTTCCTCCTTTCCCTTCTCTATAAAAATAATAAATAAAATCTTTTAAAATAATACTGCAAAAAAAAATTTATTACCCACAGATTTTAGGACAGTTGCACTACAGAGTAAAATTAAAAAAAAAAAAAAAAAAAAAATAGTTTGCAGGCCCTGGCTGGTAGCACAGTTGATAAGGCGCCGGCCTGCGAACCCAAAGGTCGCAGGTTCGATTCCCCAGCCAGGGCACATCAGAAGGTTGTAAACCAGGTCTCCAGTCAGGTCTGTGGCTGGAGGCAGGTGAAAAGCAACCATACATTGATGTCTTCCTTCCCCTCTTTCTAAAAATAATGAAATAAAATCTTTAAAAAAATAAAAAGTTTGCAGAATAGTATCTACATTGTGATTCCATTTCTAGAGAAGAATTTAATTATGTTTTTACATATACATGCACAAAATATTTGGAAAGGAACCCATCAAAATGTTAACAGCCCTGGCTGTTGGCTCAGTGAATCGGCACTAGCCTGTGAACCCAAAGGTCACTGGTTCAATTTCCCAGCCAGGGCACATAATCAGGTTACAAGCCAGGTCTCCAGCCAGGTCCGTAGTTGAAGGCAGGTGAAAGGTAACCATACACTGGTGTTTCTCTCCCTCTCTGCCCCTTTCCCTTCCCGTCTTTCTGGAAATAAAAAAAATCTTAAAGAAGAAAATGTTAACAGGTGTGGAGGGATTATACTTTCTCTTTTTATCAGCACTTTCTGATTTTTAAATCATTAGTATGTACCATCTGTATAATATAATAAATGAAAACAGCAATAAACAAATTACACCTGAGGTACATGGGTGTTTTATCAACTCCAAAGTGGTACCTTAGGGAACTAACTGCACATCTGGGCAGTATAGATAGCCTCACAAAAGCAAGACACTGACCTGCTGATTGCCCAGTGTGTGCAGCTCCAGCGAGGTCAAGGCAAAAGAAAGGAGTCCATAGACACACATGCACGCAGTGCTGGTGGTACACTGTAATGGCAAAGGAGTCAGTAAATAGCTCTAAATATCAACACTTTCCCAGATTCAGCATAATCCTATCCACTGTGAATAAATAGGAAAGGAATCTGAGGCTTCCTAATTTTCCTACTTTAGTCTCAAGATCAGGAAGACAAAGGAAGAGAAAACAGGAAAAAATATTGCAAGTTAAGAATAAAATCAGGCCCTGGCTCGTGGCTCAGTGGATAGGCACTAGCCTGCGAACCCAAAGGTGGCTGGTTCGATTCCCCAGCCAGGGCACAAAACCAGGTTGCAAGCCAGGTCTCCAGCCAGGTCCATAGCTGGAGGCAGGTGAATGGCAACCATACATTGATGTTTCTCTCCCTTTCTGCCTCTCTTCCTTCCCCTCTCTCTAGAAATAGCAGATAAAATCTTAAAAAAAAAAAAAAAAAAAAAAAAAAAAAAAAAAAAAAAAAAAAAAAAAAAAAAAAAAAAGGAATAAAATCAAAAGGGAATCATTTTCAAAATGATCCCAAGTTTTAATGAGGAAGAAAACTGCATTCAGTCTACTGAAATAGGCTCTCTATGTGCCAATGTGAACTAGGCAGCTGCCTGAACTGTCACTAAGATAAATCAACCAGTGCCAACAAGTGGGGCCCGTTGGCTGAGGTTTCATTTCAGCATGTCAAAATAAGCTGACTGAACTATGCCGTTCAAATTAAGCCCCAAACACAAAATGCAAGAGAATTTCTTGTTCAGACTGTTTCAGCTGTATGAGTAAAAATCCCAGAAAGACTTCTCCAGTCAATGTGGCCAAAGCTATCTTCAGGTGGTATGTACTACAGATAGTGGGTTCAAACTGTATCCACCACTGAGGGGCAATTACTGTTCCTATGAGCAAATTCCATGTCCCTGAGTTTCAATTTCCCAATGCCAAAACAAGGATGATAATCCATAGTGCAAAGAAGTGACACAAGAATGAAGTGCGATATTACACAGAAAGCGTCAAGCACAGCGTCCATATAACTGAAATATATAGCATATAATGCTATAACTGAAAGGTCAGTTATAACATTACTACATTACCCATGGTACTATTACAATTATCACTACTATCATCATGATTCATGAATGAGCTCCTTCCCTGCCCTTCGCCCACTGCCACACTCAACACCAATAGCCTGAGCCTCACATCATTTCCCCCACTGGCCAGTGAGCGGAGCAGTCGGGTCAAGTACTGAAATACGTTCAGCTGGATGGCTGTGCCACCAATCTTACGGACAACACTACTAGTGTCTTCTGGACTCAGGGTGTGGCGGAGGAGAGCCCAGGCCAAAAGCACTGGGGCATGATGCGGAATGTCCCCAAAAGTCAACATCAAACGGTCCATATCCTGAAGAAAAAAGAGAACATCTGTGTCAGCAACAGAAAGGATCAGGACCTGTCTGCAGGGTCCCACATGGTGCTTGAAGTCTCCACTCGCTCACAGGGGCCCCTCCCACTGGTACTGTACTCTTCCCAAACCCCTGGCCACCTCACTAATAAACCCCTCCAGTACTCTTTCCTTTAGTCACACTTTTTTCCTTCTGGTTTTAAGTACTCTTAATCTAAGACTGTAAAATACACATTCAATGGAGATTCTTCCGAAAATTTCTCTTGATCCTTAAACTTTTTCTGCTCTCTCTTCATTTCCTATATTTCTAACCATCCCACCTCAAAGTTCTTCCCCCTTTCTCTTCCTTCTGTAAATTCTGTCCTTGGGCCTCTTTTGTCCTTATATCTTCCAAGTAACTCGACTCTTGTCCTCACAGATTCCACTCTCACCTCTGTGCAGGTAACTGACAAATCTGAGATTTCTCCCAGATTTAATAAATTTGTAACAATGTAGACCCTCAAATTCCACAACAAGGAAATATTATGCAGCAGTATAGCTAAGGGGTTAAAAACATACTACTAACTATAAAAGGTCTAAAAAAAAAAAGAAGAGGCTGCTCCATGTTCACCTGACAAATAAGACCATCCTGGGCAAACTGGTGCAGTTCTCTTCTGTCATCCAAAGCATACTTGTGCAAGGACTCAATGTCCATGCCTTCCACCAGGATAAGGGCACTGAAGTAGCTGTAAAGGAAAACAGTATCATGGTTTCATGGATACTACTCTAGCCTTAATGGAAAACAAATGAAATATAAGACACTTCAATATTTAAAAAATTATTGAGTTATTTTATATTCTTTTCCACACTATTATAAATTCAGTATGTATTTTATACTTCCAGTACATCTCAATTTGACCAGCTGTATACAAGTACTACATATATTTATCTTCACCTACGGATATGCTTATTGATTCTAAACACAGAGAAGCGGAGGGGAGGAGAGTGATAGAATGAGAAAGAGAGGGAGGGAGGGAGAGAGGGAGACAGACAGGCATTGATCAGTGCCTCCCATACACACCCGACCAGGGATCAAACTCACAACCTAGGTATGTGCCTTGACTGGTAATCGAACCTACAACCTTTTGGTGTGCAGGATGATGCTCCAGCCAACTGAGGCACTCAGCCAGGGCTTACGTTTTAAGTGCTCAGCAGTCCCATGTTGCTTGTGCCTACCAAAGCACAGATCAAATTCTGAAGGTTTCTACAGTCACCAATTACATCTGACCTTAATTACCTGTCTCAATGCTTAGGTTTGTATTTTTGTTCACAGAGAGAAAAGGACTCAAAATGTAAATATACTGATTGCCATAAAATTCAAAGTCCATAAACTGAACTCAAAGAGGGCAGGGGACAAATCTGCCACATTTATCACAGTCTTAGTGTTTGCACAGTGCCTGGCCTGTAATAGGTGCTCAACAATCACCTTGTTGAATGAACAGATGAATCTCTTAGATAAGACAGAAAACAACAGAATAGAATGCAACACTTATTATGAAAGATGTCCTCTCAATCCCAGTTACGTCCTATATGACCTGGAATGTGGCAGCACACCCATCTACATACTTCTCCACCTATTAAGTGAAAGTATGCCTCCCCTCACCCATTCCCAGGACCACCGTAATATCAATATAACATAACACTGTACAAGTGCTATGACCTCAATTAATTCAACTTACCCAATCCGATCCACAAAAGGATCCATAGTCTCATCCACCAGATGCCTGTTGGTCTGTCTACTACCAAATCCTTGTTCTTTAAACATCTTGGTTAATACCAACAGGTCACTTGGTGCCATTTCAAAGTATGCATAATAAAGGAAAATAATTTCTAGCAGCATGGATTGTTCCCGAAGGCATTGGACAAACCAGCGAGACACCTGGCGCTCAGTCTTCACAACCAATGAAGAAAAAATGGGAGAGAAGTAAAATCAGATTTAAAAGCGTATTTAAATTTTTAAAGTTATTTTTACTAGGTAATACATATATAGTAGTCCACCTTTTGCTCACAGAAAATACATTCCAAGGCCCTCAGTGGATGCGTAAAACCATGGATGGTACTGAACCCTCTACATACTATGTTTCTTCTTTACGTATATAATCTAAGATAAGGTTTAGTTTATACATTAGGCACAGTAAGAGATTAACAATAATACCAAAATAGAACAGTCATTACAATACACTGTAATAAAAATAATGGGAATGCGGTATTATTGACTGAAGTAACGGTTACTTGAACATAAGCCCTATGATACCACGATGACTACATGAGAGCTGCGGCTATTAAGTGGCTAAACGGACAAGGGGATGATTGACTTTCTGACAGGACGGAGTAGAAAAGTTCCAGACTTCACATGACAAAACTCAGAAGAGTGTGCAATTTAAAACTTATGTATTATTTCTGGAACTTTCCATTTAATTTTTTTGGACCATGGTTGAACATGGGTAACGGAAACCGTATAAATAGGAACCACAGATAAGGGGAAATTGCTGTATAAGAATAAGGTAAAAAAGCCCTGGCTGATGTGGCTCAGTGGATGGGCCTGAGGACCCAAACGCCCCTTGTTCAATTCCCAGTGAGGGCACATAACCAGGCTGCAAGCCAGGTTTCCAGACAGGTCTCCAGCCACCTCTCCAGCTAGAGGCATGCGAAAGGTAACTGTATATTGATGTTCTTCTCCCTCTCTTCCCCTTCTCTAAAAATAATCAATAATATATTTAAAATAAAATTAAATTAAAATAAAACTACCTCCTATGTTTTCTTCTAGTACCCTTATAGTTGCATTTTAAAATTTAAATAATTAATCTACTTTATTTTCTTTCGGTAGAAAGTATGAGAGAAAGAGTCTAATTTTCCTCCTGATGGCTGCCCAGTAGTTCCAGGATCACAACTGCGTGAGCCAACACTTCCCCACCAATTTGAAATGTTGCTTTTCTTTATTATACACTAATTCCCTATCAGTATTTTGGTCTCTGGCTAAACTTTCTATTATGCTCTACCATTAGTCTATTAATTCGTATACTGATGCTATGTTGTAAGTCACTGCAGTGTTACTATCTAATAAGTCTAATTTTCCATCATTATTCTCCATTTTCAAAAATTTCCTGACTACTCTTACTTATGTTTCACATGAATTTTAGAATTGGCTTGTCCAATTCCAAAATAAAAAACAAAGCAAAACAACACCTGTTCGTATTTTTTCTGGGACTGCACTAAATATATACATACTGGCAATTTTGTGGTGTTGAGTCTTTATATTCAAGAAGGTGCCAACTTTCCATTCAGTTATGATTTCTTTTATACCCTTCATAGCATTTCAAAGCTCTCTTCATTTAAATTTTGGATTGTGGTAAGCTTATTTATGCTTTTGTTGCTACTATAAATGGGCCCTCATCTTCTAGTCAATATTTTAAATAACTCTTGTCTGTGTTTTGGTGGAATTATTTTAATAAACACATTTTCAAAACAAAAGATTATAATATTAACCTATAAATGGCTATCAGTTTTAGGTTTAGGGTAAAATAATCAGACCAGTGTCACACACTAAATAGATGATATTAAACAAGATAAAATCTTGGGCTTAAAGTTCCATTAACCACTAAGAGAATATTTTAGATAAGAACAAAAGGTAAATTAATCAATCAGATAGACAAAGTCAAGTGACAAAGTCACTTAAGTCCTGAATTAAGTATGAGTTATAAAAGTGATAAATGTTTTGATCCATATTGACATGTTTAAGTTTTTATGAAGAATGATAACCTAAAAATGTGTTAATAAATGAATAAAAAATTTAACTTGATAGCCCTGGCTGGTGGCACAATGGATGAGGCACCAACCTGCGAACCCAAAGGCCAGGGCACGTAACCAGGCTGCAAGCCAGGTCTCTAGCCAGGTCTCCAGCCAGGTCCATAGCTGGAGGCGGGTGAAAGGCAACCATACATTGATGTCTCTCTCCCTCTCTGCCTCTCTCCCTTTCCCTCTCTCTAAAATAATAAATAAAATATTTTTTAAAAAACGTAAAAAAAAAAAAAGAAAAAACTTAACTTAGAGCTCTGTGACAATGGGTATGTATACAAGTCTCCTAAGAATTATAAGTGGGTTCAATAACCACATACCATAAGATTTCCATGTGTCTCCCACGTCGGTGCTTCAGTTTTATAAAGCTCTTCAAACTGTTGTCTATACTTTATAACTAACTCTTTCTCCAATTTATCAACACAGTCTGCATATTCAACCTTAAAAACAATCCAAAACAGGTAAATATTCAAATGAATATAAATATGAACAATATAAAATGATTTAAAAGAATTGAATTTTACAGAGTAAAAAGAACCAAGAGGACTAAGTGGGCTCACCCTATAGGGGTGTCTTTCATCTTGGAAATAAGTGAGAAGGTGTAAGACGCAACGAAGAATACATGTTCTTTCTTCATAGTAATAATCTGCAATCTGGGAAGAACACAAGGGTTCAAAATCAGTCACTCAATGTTGCACAGGACACTCAACTGTAAACTTACTAATAAAGAGATCATGTAAAGATGTGAATGGAAAAGTCCAACTTGTATAATCAATCACAGAAATGAAAACACAGTAGTAGGCCAAAAAAAAAAAAAAAAAAAAAAAAAAAAAAAAAAAAAAGAAAAAAAAAAAAAAAAAAAAAAAAACCAACTCCAAAAGACCTTCGTAAACTGGGATACAGGTAAAGTCATGCAAGATAAAAGCAATTATTTAATAATATAAACAAGTATTTCTAGTTGTTAGAGCATTCAGGTAACACACAATACTATAAACCGACAGCCAAATACATGAAAGCAAATATAAAAACACCACCGGTATGTGTCCTAATTCCTTATAACTAATATACTCAGTTCTTGGTATATATCAAATAGGAAACTACTTCAGAAGCCATGATCAAATTCCATTTTAAAATGAGGTCCTAAAGAAAAACAAACAAACAAACAAACAAATAAAATGAGATCCTAGGTGAGAAGGTTGTTTTGGGAGGTGGGAGGAGATAAAGAAATACAAATTAACCCTGTTGTGTTCAGATTTAGAGAAAAATTACCCATGTACCAGTTCTCACCCCCAATCACTGAAGAATCTCCTTTGAGGAAAAAGGAACTCAACTGGTTGTACTGGATAAAAACCCCTGTTTCACAAGTTAATAAGTTTCTTTATTAAGACCTCAATGCTTACCCCAAAATAGTCAAAAGCCAACAATACTCAGAAGGACAAGGTCAAGAAGCCAGCGCCCGATTTTACATCAAAGAATGGAAATGGTGACTACTACTGACCTTTAGGATTAAGGCCTGGCTCTGCCTTTCATCTTGCACTACCGTCTGAAGCTGAAAAGTCAGGAAGCCATCTTGTTAGCAAAACTCAATTTACAATGGAAAAGGTAAACATCTTCATCTCACCCTTTAAGATTATAATTGCCCATTCATCTCTTCAAACATTTTTTACCTATGTGCATGCAAGTCTGTGAGCAAATCCTTGCCCCACTCTGGCCCCAATTTCCTCCTATATATAATGAAGAACTGAAAATAGACTAGATGTTGTCCAAGGTCCACTTCAGCTGATACCCTGAGACTCTGCAAAGAACATGCCAACCTCTGACATCTCCCCATCTCCAAGTCTGAGGACAGACTTCGGCTTAAGCATATGTTTTTTTGGCCTCTATAAAGTCTTTCCTGAGAGTTGCTCTATCCAATCACCAACCTCTGTTACAAGGTACTGATACCAAACCCTATATTACCCAAAACCAACAGGAAAAGAATAAAGGCAAGACAAGGGAGCTAGACATAACCACAAACCTTTGCTAAGTCCCGAGTACCTCTGTAATCCTCTTGAAGGTAACACTCAAGCAACTGTACGCTCTGCTCTTCATCGAGACCCTGAAATGCAGAGGTTGGAAGTGAGGAACCACCACCTCAGCTCAGGAACCACAAAAGGATGCAAGGCATTCTAAGGATTTATCTTCTGGAATGGACACAGAACTTGAATATGCAAAAATTATTTTAGAGACTTCATATAAAAATAAATAAATAGCCCTGGCTGGTAGCACAGTAGGTAAGGTGCCGGCCTGCGAACCCAAAGGTCACAGGTTCGATTCCCCAGCCAGGGCACATAACCAGGTTGCAAACCAGGTCTCCAGTCAGATCTGTGGCTGGAGGCAGGTAAAAGGCAACCATACGTTGATGTCTCTCTCCCTCTCTGCCTCTCTCCCTTCCCCTCTTTCTTGAAATAGTGAAATAAAATCTTAAAAAATAATAATAATAAATAACTAAATAAATAAAGGTTTCATACAGCCTAACAAATTTTAACCCAAAGAGGAGAAAATAGGAGCAAGTCACTGACACATAATTTACGTGACAAATGTACTGTACTAGAAACTGTGTTTATTCATTAAGCACATTAATATGGCAGCAGACATGATCTAGGTTTCCAAAATTAAAAGGAAACAGCTACATGTTTAAATAGTCTAATCAATTTAAAGACCACAACAAGTATGCTGAAGAAAACAAGTTGCCTGTTTATGTAGTAAACAGTCAGGCAACTTGATTTGTGGCTCTTAGCAATCTGGGTATCGTTGAAATACATATGCTCGCTTTAATCTCCAAAAGTGAAGCAAACTGAACTTTCACAGCAATCACTAACAATTAAAGCACATCCACACTCCAGGTAATAAACTGAGCCAGTGATAATTTTTACTCACCAAAAACTTGCTGACTCTTAAACCCAGTTCCTTCAGTGGTGAACTCACATCTTTATTAGCTTTCACTTTTTCAGCTGAATTTGGACTATGGAAAGAACAATGAATAATTTCCTCATTCACAATGACCCTCTGGGGGTTTAAATAAAAATAAAAATATTTCTAGTACAGACCTTTTTTCACCCTTTACGTGACTACAAAATACACACACATACACACAAATCCATTTCTACAGACTTTATGACACAGAACTATTTATGCCTAAGTAATAAATATAGCATGTACACCTGTTACAAACAATAGCTATAACAATATTACTTATAAGATACATTAATTAATTCTGATCTAAGGATCAGAACTATCCTGAAAGGTAAATATTACTATCCCCATTTTACAAACGAAATTAGCAACACTTAAAAAATAACTTACCAAAAATCCCACAGCTAATAAAAAGTTGAGGTGAAATTTGAAACCAGGTCTGTTAGTAACATACATATATTATCTAGCTCTGTCCACTGAGAAGATCTAGAAGCTATGACACCCCCTCACCACAACCAGCAAGCACACTCCGCACCCAGATCTTGGTTTCTAATTCCACTCTCTAACAAAAGGTACCAGGAATCCTTAAGAAAATAAAATAAAAAGGTTGAGCCCTGGCTGGTGAGGCCCAGTGGACTGAGCACCAGTCTGAGAACCAAAGGGCCACTACTTGATTCCCAGTCAAGGCACATGCCTGGTTGCAGGCCAGGTTCCCATTTGGGGGTGCACAAGAAGCAACCACACATTGATGTTTCTCTCCCTCTCTTTCTCCATCCTTTCCCCTCTAAAAATAAACAAATAAAATCTATTTTTTTAAAAAAAGGTTGGTCTAGCGCTGGAGTGGAGAAAAGACTAGATGACCATGAAGCATCTTGTAAGGCCAGAAAGAAAATATTCAGAAAACAAAAGGAGGGGGCATGTCAAAAGACCACAGAAGCCAACCTGAAAAGAACTCCTAGGGGCTTTGGCAGGAACAGATACATACTAAGTATAAAATGAAACACATGGCCCTGGCTGGTAGCACAGTGGTTAAGGCGCTGGCCTGCGAACCCAAAGGTCGCAGGTTCGATTCCCCAGCCAAGGCACATAACCAGGTTGCAAACCAGGTCTCTAGTCAGGTCTGTGGCTGGAGGCAGGTGAAACACAACCATACGTTGATGTCTCTTTCCCTCCCTGCCTCTCTCCCTTCCTCTCTCTTTCTCTCTCTCTGGAAATAATAAAATCTCTAAAAAAAAAAAAAGAAATACATGATGTCCTGGCCAGGTGGCTCAGTTGGCTGGAGCGTCATCCCATACATCAAAAGGTTGGGGAATGGATTCCTAGTCAGGGCCCATGCTGGGTTGTAGGTTAAACTCCCAGTCAAGACATGTACAGGAGACAACCGATAAATGTTTCCCTCTCACATCAACATTTCTCTTTATGCTTCTCTCTCTCTCTCAAGTCAATACAAAACATATCACATATCCCCAGATGAGGATTTTTTAAAAATACACATACACACACACACTCTCAGGTGTGGATTAAAAAAATACACACACACACGAGTCTCTAGTGATATATAAAAAAAAAACCAAGAAAGTAGGGGAGAAGGGGACAAATCTTCCTTACCAAAAAAAAAAAAAAAAAAAAAAGTCCAAATAATATACATAGGTACTACTCTATCTAGAAGGTGAAGTTTTATTCCTCTGCACTGCCACCTTGAAAGTGGGTTATATTCAGTGACTCACTTCCAAAACAACAGATGGAAAGAGCGAAAAGTGACTTTACAGAGGAGAAACTTGGCAAATACTACCTTACCCAAGGGAGCAAGGTTAACATCATCAGTGATTTCATTTGATAGCTCTCTCAGGGTGTATTCTCTGTTACAATGGGATGAGAATGGTACTTTACCTCTCTAAATCCTTCCCCAAACCCACAACCCCAATCTATTATAGCAGGAAAACATCAAACAAATCCAAATTGAGGGCATTCTAGAAAATGTTACCAGTTCTCCTCAAAACTATTCAAGATCATGAAAATCAAGGAAAGACTAAGAAATTGTGATAGCAAAGAGCTACGGAGACATGACAACCAAATGCAACGTGGCACCCTGGGCTGGATCCTAGAACAGAAAAACATTAAAGAAAAAAAATTGTTTTTTATTTTGCTGTTAAATTCAAATAAGCCTGCAGTTAAATATAAATAAATAAATGTCAGGCTTCAAATCCAATGCTACCATAAAAGGAACTTTTGTCTTTAAAAAGAGACACTAGAGCCCTGTCTGGTGGCTCAGTGGGTAAGGTGCCAGCCTGCGAACCCAAAGGTCGCTGGTTCAATTCCCCAGTCACGGCACATAACCAGGTTGCAAGCCAGGTCTCCAGCCAGGACCGTAGCTGGAGGCAGGTGAAAGGCAACCACACATGGATGTTTCTCTCCCTCTCTGCCTCCCTCCCTGCCCTTCTCTCTAAAAATAATGAAAAAAAAAAAATCTTTAAAAAAGAAAGACACTAATGCCCTAAATGTCTACTGTGTGAACTAAAGCATGTTGTTGTTGTTGGATTTTTATAGACTCACATTTCACAGAAAATCCACAACACACAGGCTAGTATAAGGTTAAACAGTAAGTTCTAGAAGAGGCAACATAGAATGATGGTTAAAAACACAGACACTGGAGTAAGACTGCCAGGTTTGAACCCTGGTTCTACCACTTACTAGCTGTGTGACCTTGGGCAAGTTACTTAACCTCTTTGTGCCTCAGTTTCCCCATCTGTAAAATGGAAACAATAATAAAAGTACCTAAATGTGATAATATAGGGATTATCTTTAAGTCTATATATTTTAGATACGTAGTAAAGTATTTACAGATAAAATAGCTGTAATGATGTCTGGAAGTTACTGCAAAATAATTATTGGGGAAGGGCTAATAGACGAACAAAAAAAGAAATTCTTCACTAACCTAAGAAAATGAAGATTGAAAGTACAGAAATAATAAAAGCACAGATATTCAGAAGCAGAAGGGAAATTAGAGTGGCTTGGGAGCTAAGATGCATAACAGTGAGCTCTGGACTAGGAATTAAGATAAGAGAGTCTAGTCCTACAAGGTGTATGCTCTTCTTTTTTTAACTACTTTACATTTTATTTTTTTTACTGCCCAATAAAATATCCATACATTCACCCCCAAAGTAAAAATTCACTGCTATGTCCAAGGATTTGGTGCTGACAGTGCCTCATATAATGTGGATCGAAATATTAGGATAATTGAATATTTAATAAATTCTCATCCCCAGATGTTACAGTTATATTATTGGATTCAACAATATTGTATGTCTAGAAGGAATTTCCCTTCCCTTAAAAAGATAGGTTTCCATTGGTTTCCTTTAAAGAGACAATTTGGTTTCTGCTGGTAACCAAATTATATTCTCTCTAATCTACCTAACCCAACATTACCATAAAATCATACATGAAAATGGCTTCATCTATGCCAGCTTCCTGAAGGGAATACAATGCCCAGACACACATGCCAGCCATACCTGGGAGGCTTATAGTAAGAAAGCCCTTCCAAAAGCCGCTGCCAATGTTTATTCAGTTCTGCCTCAATATGATTCTGAAAAAGTACAAGAAAATTATACAAATGCAATTTTAATCAGACTCCAAGATCACACTGATGATTACTCCTTTGAGTTTTTTTTAATACGTGTTCTTCCCCACAGTTGAAATCATTTTGAATAGAGAATTCCATGCCCTCTTTTTCTTCGCTTAACATTCTAACATAATGATTTAACCTTATTAAGAAATTCTTTAAAAAAAAAAGAGAGAGAAATTCTTGATAAACATTCTTTTAGTGGTTGCATATTTTATCAAGTGGTAAATTATAATTTATTTAACATTTTCTGATAAATACATTTAAGCTAATCCTTATTAATATAAATAACACTGTAATTAATAACTGTGCACAAAACATTTTCAGGATTTCTTTCTTTCTTTTTTAGTGTTTATTGATTTTAAAGAGAGAAAGGGAAAGAGCAAAATATCCACATATGTGCCCCAACCAGGTATCAAACCTGCAACTAAGACACGTATCCCAGCCCTGCCTGGTAGCATAGTGGGTAAGGCACAGGCCTGCGAAACCAAAGGTCGCAGGTTCAGTTCCCCAGCCAGGGCACATAACAAGGTTGCAAACCAGGTCTCCAGTCAGGTCTGTGGCTGGAGGCAGGTGAAAAGCAACCATACATTGATGTCTCTCTCCCTCTCTGCCTCTCTCCCTTCCCCTCTTTCTAAAAAAATAATGAAATAAAATCTTAAAAAAAAAAAAAAAAAAAAAAGACATGTATCCTGACTGGGAATCGAACCCCTGACCTTTTGGTGTATTTGGATGATCCTTCAACCAACCAAGCCACATGGACCATGGTATGGATTTCTTTCTTTTCAAAAATACAATTAGTCCTAGCTGGTGTGGCTCAGCAGACTAAGCGCCAACCTGTGGACCAAAAGATTACCAGTTTAAGAATCCCGATCAGGGCACATGCCAGGGTTGTGGGCCAGGTGCCCAGTTAGGAGTGTGTGAGAGGCAACCAATCTATGTTTCTCTCACACGTAGCTGTTCTCTCCCTCTCTTCCTCCCTTCCTCCCTCTGTTTCTAAAAATAAATAAAGTCCTAAAAAAGAATATGGTCCCCAAAAAGACAAAATAAATAAAAGATACAGTCCTAAAAGTAAAATTATCAGATAGAGGCATATCAAAAACATTAAGGCTCTAAAAAAAGTGTAATATTCCTTATACTAATTACAATAACTACAATAGTAATAATTGTCATCCTAACACTTTACCCTAACAGGGTCAAAACACTCAAGAATCAACACAAAGAACTGTCTTTTATTGATCATGTACTTGAAAATGTGCAACCACAGCCTCTGTGACCTAAGGAGCTGGCTCAGTAGAAAAGGAAAAAAAGGCAAGTTAAGTATGAAATAGAGGAAAGGCCTGAGAATCTTTCTTAGCCTGAGGTGACAGAACAGTATTTGTACCCTGACCTTCAGCGGCCAACCAAGCAGCACTAGCTTCTTTTCAGAAAAGGAATCATTGAAGAACAAAGAAAGGTGGAGATTTAGAACACTTCAACAGCTAGGCTGTAAGACACACCACATGTCAGCAGAGAAAATAAATGCATGTTTATATAACGTTTTGGAATTAAAAAATGCTTTTATTTCCTACTTCAATGAGAAGGCATCTTTTAAAAAATAACATGAACTACACAAAGGACCACCGAATCCACTCAAGAACACCACCACACAGACCAGTACGGCTCAGTGGGTTGGGTATTCTCCGGCCAAGTGAAAGGTTACTGGTTTGATTTCTGGGTAGGGCACATGCAGGTTCGGTTGCAGGTTTGGTCCCCGGTTGGGGCACGTACAAGAGACATTGATGATGTTTCTCTCTCTTATCAATCTTTTTCTTTTTCTCTTTCTCTTTCCCTTCCCCACCTCTTCAAAAAAAAAAAAGGCCACCACTTACCAGTTCTCTCAGCGCTGATCTTCCAAGCAGAATTGTCCACAATTCTCTACTGCTCCTGAAAAGTGACAGAAGGCAGACATGAATAAGCTATCTCACAGCTATTGTGTCTACTGTACTCTCTAGAGCAAAAAGCTCAATGTACGAAACAACTTGTTAAAATTTTGGACAATAATTCTATTATATTCTTAAAAGTGTGATGTTCAAAATAAAAATTAAGAAACGAAAATAAAGCTTTTTCACACTGATAGAGCCCTCACAAACATGGTGACTGTTCCTAAGGCCTGCTGAACTAGCTGTGTGGGGAGTGTCAACCCCACAAAGTAACACAGTACAAGAAAAGCAAGGATTCTCTACACGTGTAGGGAAAGCAGCGTTGACGTGAAGCAGAGTGGCTGTGGAGGGCAGGCTACGCTGATTTTCTGCCAAAAAAAACTACAAGGAGGCTTGGCTGCCTTGAGTCCAATTGCACATCTAAGAGAATCCTGGCTATTAAGAGATGCAAGCATTTTGAAGTGGAAGGAGATACGAAGAGAAAGGGTCAAATGACCCAGTTCTAAGCGTCGTAGTTTGTTTTTTATTATGACAATAAAATCTTGAGGATATGTTTGCTTAAAAAAAAACTAAAATAGCCCTGGCTGGTGGCACAGTGGATAAGGTGCAGGCCTGCGAACCCAAAGGTCGATGGTTCCATCCCCAGTCAGGACACATAACCAGGTTGCAAACCAGGTCTCCAGCCAGGTCTGTAGCTGGAGGCAGGTGAAAGACATTGATGTCTCTCTCCCTTTCTTCCTCCCTCCTGGCCCTTCTTTCTGGAGATAATGAAAAAATCTTTAAAAAACAAACAAACAAATTTAAGAAACACTAAACATTTATCCAAAGGAATACAAGCTATGTTAATTTTGAGGATAAACTGGACAATGTTCTCTCCATTAAAACTAACACAAAGCAAGCCCTGGCTGGGTAGGATTAGAGTGCTGTCCCATATGCCAAGGTTGCAGGTTCAATCCCTGGGAGAGCGTGTACAAGAAGCAACCAATGAACACAACAATAATGGAACAACAAATTGATATTGCTCTCTCTCTCTCTTTCTGCTTTCTTTCTAAAATCAAGAAACAAACATGTAAAGTAAAATAAAAATAGCACAAAGCACTAGCTGTTTCAAGCACTGGCCAGCGTGGTTCAGTTGGCTGGGCCTTGTTCTCCGTAAGCTAGAAAGTCATGGGTCTCACTCCCAGGTAGAGCACAAACCTAGACTGCAGGTTCAGTCCCCAGCTGACTGATGTTTCTCTCTTTCTAATTCATGATTCTCTTTCTCCCTCCCCGCCCTCAATATAATTTTTAAAAAATAGCCTTTCGGGATTTTTCCATCAGGAGACTAAACACAGCTAAAAACAGTTTGAGCAGGTGCTGCTCCAGGCACCAGGCATGGCTGGAACTGTGACATCCTGGCCAAAGCCTCAGGGAACATAAACAAAATGTCTCTCATTTATTTTCACAATAAATAAATAAATTTGAGCTAAGTATTTGGAAGAGAAATTAAGGCATAGAAACCAAAAATAACTTGCTCAAAGGTAAAATTTTAAAGTGTGATACAATATGGAACTCCATTTCTACCAGTGCTACAGAGTGAGTGAAGCCACCTCGCTCAAAATGACCATGGCCACAGCACAGCCCTGGGACAGAAAGCTGGGACACAGCCCGGAAGCTGTGGACACGCGGTGGACTGCACGGGCAGGTGGTAAATAAAAGTGGTCACTGCGGGGATGCTGACCCCACAGGTAAGCTGAGATTGAAGCCTAGCAGCAAGCTTTTGGTTTGGTTTTGAACTTTATTTATTATTTTTAGAGAGAGGGGTAGAGAGGGAGGCAGAGAGGGAGAGAGACATCAGTGTATGGTTGCCTTTCACCTGCCTCCAGCTACCGACCTGGCTGGAGACCTGGCTTGCAAACTGGTTATGTGCTCTGGCTGGGAATCGAACCAGCGACCCCGTGGCTCTCAGGCCTGCGCTCACTCCGCTAAGTCACACCAGCTGGGATCAGCAAGCTTTCTGAACCACAACTTTTTTCTTTTAGCATAGGTACACCACTCCGACTTCACCACATTAGATAACCAGAAAGGCCAACATTCAAACCTGGTTTGTGCCAAACCCCACCCCATCTTCCCGAAACCCCGAGTGATTTAAGGGTACGGTTCCATTTCCGACAACTCCCTGCACAGACCGATGGCTTTCAGTGTTCACGGCCACCTCGCTATTCTAAAACGGAGCCGGGTTGGGAGCCACAAACTCCGCCGGCGCGCCGCGATCCGGGCGTCCCACCCGAGGCCGCCGCTCAGGACACGCTCAGCCACATCCCGACACCCGTCTGACGTCGCTTCCCCTTCCAGTGCGAGTCTGGTGGGTTCCCCAGCTCCATCAAAGCGTCTTCCATGCAACCAGTGAAACGCATTCACCTACGGGCGCCTGCCCGACGGGGGCCACGCTGTCCCCAAACTCCCGCCAACGATGCAAGAACCCTGGGAAAAGGGGGCCCAGCAGCCACAACACTGCCGCAGCCAGGAGGAGCTGCGGCGGGGCAGCAGAGGAGCAGCAGACCGGCTGGTCCCACGGGAGAGCCCTCGGGCTTGGCCCGCGCTGATCAGCGGCAGCGGAGCGGGCGGCCCCTGCCCGCGGTATTTGCCGAGAGCTGCGCCGGCTTGGCGCGTTCAGGACGCAGCAGCGGAAAGATCAAAAGTGGGGCGCCGCGGCTGGCACAGGGGACACTAAGCGACAGGGGTGTCTCGTTTGAGGGTGGTAGTAAGAGGGAGGACACTTCGGGGGGTAACGCGGCAGCCGGAGGTTACACCTCGGGATGAAAGCTCCCCTTCTTCCCCCCGAGCCGGCTCCGGCTGGGGTCTGCGGGGCTCCGCGACACGGAGCCCCCACGGAGCTGGCGGACGCAGACACCGCGGGGAGCGCGCCCGCCTCCGCCCGGCCGGGCGCCAGGACGCGCTCCGTAAGCGAAGACCGTCTCGCTCCTTTCCCGTTTCATCTTCTCGTCCCCGCAGCCCGGGACCTCCCGGGACACTAGGGCTCGTCGGTGACGGAAGCAACGCCCGAGCGGGAACAGATGGATGAATGAAAGGCTGCACGGAGCAAGAGGGCACCGAGGCGGCGCGGCGCCGTCACGTGAAACTCCTCCCCACCAGGCCACCTGGGGATCCGGGGAGCGTCGCCGGGGTCGCGGGTCGGGGCTCCCCCGGGCGACAGCGACGCGCCCCGTCGCGCCTCGAAGGAGCGTCACTCCGGACGAGGAAGCGCGGTAGGAGGGGCGGGGGTAGGCGGGGGACTGAGGAAAGCGCCCACTGGGAGAGCGGAGAAAGGGAAACAGACTGTGTGACCCCCGGCCGGCGCTGACGGCAAGGCTGAGGCACCGGCACCCTTCTTGGAGATGTCGCCTCACAGCCCCGCGTGCGGGGACCGTTTGAACGTAACCGCCTCCCTTCTCAGAGCCCGCTCACCTAGCAGGGCTTCGCCCCGCCACCGCCGCCACATCTCGCCCCCAAAACCCCACCCCTTTCCACTCGGCTTCGACCCCACGCCGCGCAGCCACCCCGGCCGCCTCGGCCCGTTCCGCACCTCACATATGTCTTGCCGGCGGCAGCCGCCATCTTCGCGCGCGCGCGCGCGCGCCCTAGCCCCGCCCCCAAACGCGGCGCCCATGTGACCGCTCGCCGCTAAACGCGCGCGTGGACACGGCTTCCCGTCACGTGACCGCGGGGTGGGGCGGGGCAAAGATGGCTGCCCCCAGAGAGGTTAGCATTCCGCGTCTAGGGCAATCGAGAGTGCGATGAAGGCGGAAGAGTGGCGACCTCTGTGCCGTAGGTGGGAGATGGTGGAGGGTGACCGGACACCAGCTACCAAGTGTCAAGAGAGTGCCCTACAGTGGAGCTTGCGCCCTCTAAGTTGAAGAACGGAGAGAGAAGGTGCTGGCTGGGTGAAGCTGCGGCTCTCTGCCTGGCAGGGCTTGAGGGGTCCAGAGTCCAAGGCGTCCGTAGTCACCCGGGTTTCCGCGGGGGTCTGAGGTCTACAGGCATGACCCGAGAGGGCGCTCCCCCGGCCCAGGGGACCACAGCTCCACTGAGCGGGTCGGTGCTGGCAGAGGCGGCGGTGGTGTTTGCAGTGGTGCTGAGCATTCACGCGTCCGTGTTGGACCGATACTCGTGGTGCGCCGTGGCCCTCGCAGTGCAGGCCTTCTACGTTCAGTATAAGTGGGACCGGCTGCTGCAGCAGGGAAGCGCCGTCTTCCAGTTCCGGATGTCCGCCAACAGTGGCCTCTTGCCCGCTTCGATGGTCATGCCTTTGCTCGGACTGGTCATGAAGGAGCGCTGCCAGGCTGCTGGAAACCCTTACTTTGAGCGCTTTGGAATTGTGGTAGCAGCCACCGGCATGGCGGTGGCCCTCTTCTCATCAGTGTTGGCACTGGGCATCACCCGTCCAGTGCCCACCAACACTTGTGTCATCTCAGGCTTGGCTGGATGTGTCATTATTTATATCATGAAGCACTCACTGACTGTGGGAGAGGTAATCGAGGTCCTAGAGGTCCTGTTGATCTTCGTCTACCTCAACATGATCCTGCTGTACCTGCTCCCCCGCTGCTTCACTCCTGGGGAGGCACTGCTGGTGTTGGGTGGCATCAGCTTCATGCTCAACCAGCTCATCAAGCGCTCTCTTACTGTGGTGGAAAGCCAGGGAGACCCAGTGGACTTCCTCTTGCTGGTGGTAGTGATAGGGATGGTACTCATGGGTATCTTCTTCAGCACCCTCTTTGTCTTCATGGACTCAGGTACCTGGGCCTCCTCCATCTTCTTCCACCTTATGACCTGTGTGCTGGGGCTTGGTGTGGTTCTGCCGTGGCTGCACCGGCTTATCCGCAAGAACCCCCTTCTCTGGCTCCTTCAGTTCCTCTTCCAGACGGAAACCCGCATCTACCTCCTAGCCTACTGGTCTCTGCTGGCTGCCTTCGCCTGCCTGGTGGTGCTGTACCAGAATGCCAAACGGTCATCTTCTGAATCCAAGAAGCACCAGGCCCCCACCATTGCCCGGAAGTATTTCCACTTCATTGTGGTAGCCACCTACATCCCAGGTATCATTTTTGACCGACCACTGCTCTACGTGGCCGCCACTGTATGTCTGGCTGTCTTCATCTTCCTAGAGTACGTGCGCTATTTCCGCATTAAACCCCTGGGCCACACTCTGCGGAGCCTCCTCTCCCTCTTTCTGGATGAACGAGACAGTGGACCGCTCATTCTGACTCACATCTACCTGCTCCTGGGCATGTCTCTTCCCATTTGGCTAGTCCCCAGGCCCTGTACACAGAAGGGTAGCCTGGGGGGAGCAAGGGCCCTAGTCCCCTATGCCGGAGTCCTGTCCGTGGGTGTGGGTGACACTGTGGCCTCCATCTTTGGCAGCACCATGGGGGAGATCCACTGGCCTGGAACCAAAAAGACTTTCGAGGGGACCATGACATCTATATTTGCCCAGATCATTTCTGTAGCGCTGATCTTAATCTTTGATGGTGAAGTGGACCTCAACCACAGTTATGCTTGGATTTTGGGTTCCATCAGCATAGTGTCCCTCCTAGAAGCATACACTACACAGATAGACAATCTCCTTTTGCCTCTCTACCTCCTGATATTGCTGATGGCCTAGCTGCCATGGAGGAAACAGGGACATGGGGAGAATGAATGGTCCCCACAGCAGCCAGCCCCTTGGGCGTGAGAAGCCAGCAGGTGAGACACAGGTTTGATTTTTCAGCTGATTCGTATTCAAAATAAAAATTAAAGTTCTCCTGGTGTTAGTTTTGCTGATATTAAAAAGGAAAAGGGCTTAAAAGATAGTGTCACAACTCAAATAACTTGAGTGTGCTACAGCCCCACCCCACCCCCAGCAATCCTCAGAGGGACTGGATGGACACTGGAAGCCGTGCTGTGTAATGGTTAACACTTAAGGTTCTGTGTCAGCGCAAACTGGTCAGTCCTTGGCTGTACACTTCCTAACTGTGTGTGTGTTCACACATTCTGGGCCTCAATTCTCCTGTCTACACGATGGGAATAATAAGAGCTTGCATCTCACAGGGTGTTGTGAGACTCTGGTGAAGTGAGGTGTCTACAGTTTCCGCCCAGGGTCAACACATCATGACCGATTAGTAAGGGAAAGTGTCACTATTACCCAAGGGCAGGCCTCTGAGCAAGCTAACAGTTGTTCTTTTATGGGTTGTAGTTGGAGACCAGAGTGACCTTGGTTTTATTTGGAGGCGAACCCAAGAGGAAAGTAGCCAAATGCATGTGGTTTTTCCCATTTGTTCTAGGCTAAAGTGCTGAATGGGGATCCAAGGGATTAACCTGTGTGTGAGGAAGGGCTAGGGGAAGAGGAGCTGGTTTCTTGCTACTTCTCACCCAGCCTGGCAGGGAGGGGCCTAGCAGAAGTGAGAACTTTTGCCCAGTAAGGCAGAATCCAGGAGTGTAGCTCTGGGGAACTCGTGGAATCACTGCCATATCCTTTCCCTCAAAGGAAAGCTTTGAGATACTGTCAGACCCTTCTCTCAGACTCCTTCTGCTGGCTAAAGGAAGTGGCAAAGTGTCAGGGAAGAGTAGTGCTGTGGCCTTGGGAAAGGGCTCTGTCCTCTGGGCATGCATACAGTGGGGATTGGAGATCAAGGTCCCAGACTCATGGCTACCGAGGCTGGGCAGATAATGCAGTGAAGGAGGACAGGGGAAGTGGCGTGGAGAGAGCACACAGGCCTCTAAGGAGGCAGCTCCAGCCAGTTTTCAGCACATTGGAACACAGGCTCAGTGCCGTTGGCCTGTTCTTTCAGGGAAGCTTAGAAATCTGATAGGTGAAATCTCCCAATTTTAAAGAGTTTCTATAGCCCTGGCTGGTAGGTAGCACAGTGGATAAGGCACCGGACTACATACCCAAAGGTCGCTGATTCGATTCCCCAGTCAGGGCACATAACCAGGTTGCAAGCCAGGTCTCCAGCCAGCTTTGTAGCTGGAGGCAGGTGAAAGGCAACCATACACTGATGTTTCTTTTCCTATCTTCCTCCCTCCCTTCTCCTCTGTCTAAAAATAATGAATAAAATCTTAAAAAAAAAAAAAAAATCACCAAGGCCCAGCAAAGCACACCTGTTGTCTGGAATCAGCTAGTAACCCCTGATTTGCAGCCACTGGGTCAGCCCCTGGCTAAATAGGTTCTGGATTTAGTAGTTGTTCTTTTATTTTCCTTTTTATTGAGTTTATTGGGGTGATACTAGTTAAAATTATGTAGGTTTCAGGTGCTCAATTCAACACATCATCTGTACGCTGCATTGTATGTTCACCACCCCCAAGGATTTAGTAGTTGTTCTTGCAAAAGGTCTGGATGCCTGCCAAGCATGCCCAAGGGCAGGAAGGGGCCTATGGAGGCCCTGTCAGGCCCAGAGAGAGGAAGGGCCTGGCCGTAGACCAGAAAGCTATTTGGTCATACAGCCAGGACTAGAACCCAGGTCTGGACTCCCAGCCCTGGTCGTATTTCCCCTCCCCAACGTTAGAAGCACAGGCTTTGGGTCAGGCTGAGCTCGCTGAATAACTGAATAGTTACATGGCTTGGACAGGTACTCAGCTTGTAAACATGGATGGTAAGAACTCCTGCTTCAAAGGTCCATCAGTGTGAGGACTCTGTGAGGTACAAATGTGAAGCGCTTGGCACAGTGAGCAAGGGCCCGCTAAACGTGGCTCGCGGTTAGGAAATTGCAAACCTCACCAGGCAGGGCTGGGCTACCTGGGACGATTTTCATTTTGAGAACAATTTTACTTGGGAAAGAAGGATCAAGAAGCCGCATTTGGAAGTTATTTTTATTCCATGTCTTGCTCCATAATAGAGTTCTATCTGAAGAGACAGGAGTAAGAAGCTATCAGAGAAGTAGCCAGAACCCTTTCGTAGCTGAGAGGCTGCCGCTTACAGCAGCGATTTTCAACCCATTTGCTGTGGTACACTGGTGTGCCGCAAGGATTTGTAAAACATACAGCACTGTCCTGGCTGATGTGGCTCAGTGGATACTGGCCTGCAAGCCAGGGGTCCCTGGTTCGGTTCCTGGTCAGGGCATGTGCCTGGGTTGCAGGCCAGGTCCCTGTTTGGGGGAGCACGAGAGGCAACCACACATTCATGTTTCTCTTCCTCTTTCTCCCTCCCTTTCCGTTGCTCTAAAAATACCTAAAATCTTTTTTTTTTAATATGTAAAACCTATTTACAGATCTCTTTTTACAGATTAGGGGCACAGATCTCTTTTCCCTTAGATTGTCAAATTGAAAAATGAGAACAGCAACAAAACAATAGCAGTCCATATGAATGAATCAAAATTATACCCATTTTTTTGGTCAAGTCCTCAATATTTTTTTGATGTGTCTCAGATTTTTATTTTATTTTATTTATTTATTTATTTTTCTCAGAATTTTAATCGTCAGTTTATTTGTGCCATGAGATGAAAAAAGTTGAAAATTGATGCTGTAGAGGGAGGTTGTACGGGGGTAGTGGAGACACACATCTTGGGAAAGTGACCCGGCTGGGCTCCTGCCACCCGGCATCTGCCTTGTGCCTGCCTGTCCACAGGGTTGAGGGTACAGACACTGGCAGGAGGAGAGCCCAGGAGGGGCGATGTGACTTCCCTCATCAGCTGGGCAGTCGGATGAGCTGCTGGTGTTTGCAGCCCGCAGCTTCCTGGGAGGGGACAGTGCCCAGCCCTGCGGGGGCCTTTAGGTATACAGTGAGGGGAAAGGCAGCTCAGCTGTTGGCTGGAGCCTATAGGAGACAGAGGAGAGGACTTCAAGGTGTCAATATCACTGCCCCCTCCACAGCTTCCAGAACCTCTTCAGGAGCCTGGGACACACCCTGCCTTCCACCTACCAGTTCTCGGGGCTCCAGATGGTGCCAGAGGCCTCCATGAGGTGGAAAGTGTAGGCCTGCCTCGAGCGGTCAGAGAGGTTTTGCTCGCTCTTGTGTACCACTTCTCCATGGATTAGGACAAGGGCCCCTGGCAGGGAGAGACACAGCAGGTTGGGAAGGGACACCGGGACCTCCAGGACGCCAGCACTTTTGTGGTTTCCCAATCCCCATCTCCATCCCTAGACACTCAAGGACCTGCAGGCTGACCCAAGATCTGAGCTGTGCTCCGGGCTGGGGGTTCCCCGGGGACCTGTGCTCAGCCAGCTTCGGCAGGGGCATCCGTGGTGTTTGCAGCACCAGGTGGAAGCTGTGCCAGTCAACTGGGATCTTGCCATCAGATGCTAAGTAGGATCCCAGTTTTCCCTTTTTCCTTTTTCTGAAAGGAAGTGGGGGCTCTAAGAGTTGGCATCTGCCACGCACGTTCTGCGTAAACATCTTAGGTACAACACTCGCTTACTTCCCGCTTTCCATCTGGGGAAGCTGGGTCTCAGGGAGATTCAGCCATTTGCCCCAACAGCCCAGAAGTAGCTGAGGCTGGAGTCCAGCCCAATTGGGATCCCTTGTTAATCCCACCGCTTCCCCAATTCCCCAAGTCCAGTGGCTGTTCTCATCCGGTGAATTCACAGCCCTCAGGTGAGCTGGGTGGGCAGAGCAAACAGGGGCCTGAGGGCATGGCTCAGCAGCCTGCCTTCCTGCCCTGTGCACCGCACCTACCTCTCTGCACTGGTGTGGGCACGAAGAGGCTGTTGTCCCGGTCTGGCTCAGACCCCAGGAAGCTGGTGCCAGGTGCCGAGCCAGCAGGGGCTCGGACCATCCTTCTGGGCACTCCACCTACCGGCCAAGATGGAACCCTTGGCGTCTTTTTTTCCTGGGTCCCTCTCCCATGGCAGGTGGGGTATGCGTGGGCAGGGAGAGACAGAGGTCCTCACAGGTGTGGGAGCCAGGGATGAACCAGAGGCAGCCGTTCTCCAGCGTGGCGTCCTCCAGTGCCATCCACACGCCCAGCACCCGGCCCAGGGGCTCCGTGTGCAGGAAGGAGGCGTCCTGGTGAGGGGAGACTGCACAGGCCCTTCCGGGCGGGAGAAGTCAGGCCCCATTTCACGGGAGCCTGTTTCCTGTCCCCCACCCCACCCCCAGGCCCCCAGGCTGGCCTTCCCAGGATCAGTTAGGGTCCACCAGTTCCTGGCCCAGAGGCTCGGAACAAGAGATAGTTCACTGCTCAGAGCTTCAACTTCCTAAACCGTAAAGCGGCCCCAGCGGGCATGCACCTCCCGGAGTTGCTGTGTGAAAAGTGCCAGGGTGGGACCGACCTCGTAATCACTTGCTAGAACGTCGCTGCTATTGTTTAATTCCAGCCAGGTAATTAAGGCCACCTGTCCTTAACCAGGGACAAGCATCTCCAGTCACCAGATTTACCCAGTGGTGTAACACTGGGCAGTTCAGTGCAAAGTTGGAGGGGACAACAGACCATGCACCCAGAAATACCCCCTTGTGATGTTGGGGTCCAGCCAAGGACAGAGGACTGTTGACCAAGGGACCTTTGTCTGTAAAAGCCAAGTAAAGAGGGTACTATTATCACCTCCTTTCCGAACACCAAACTTTAAAAGGGACATTGACAACCCAGACAGTGTCCAGAGGAAGATATCCTAATGGTAGGCATTTCAAACCATCTGGGGGAGAAATAGCTGGAAGAAGTGAGGGTGCTGGACTTGGTGAGGGGGCGGCCATCCCTTCAGGGGCTGTCATCTGAGGAAATAGGGAGAGGACACAGGAGGCCAGCGTGGACTCCTGAAGAGAAGGAAAGGGCTGCCTGTGGGGGGTGTTTGAGCAGAAGTGGACTTGCCCGTGATGGAGGACATAAAGGGTATCCAGCAGGCTTTGGAATTAGAGCACCAACTTCTAGGCTGAATCAGTCCTCCAAGGAGCTTGGTAAAATACAGACTCCCAGGCCCAGCCTGCCTTGCTGACTGATGAGCTCAGGGAACGGGGGCCCAGGAATCTGTATTTTCAACCAGCTAGGAGTTGGCAGCCAGGTTTAGGAGCCGCTGTGCCAAGGGCTCCTGGACGCCCTCCCCATCCACTGTTCCAGGAAGGAATGGAAGGTGAGTTATCCTCCCTGGCCTCCAGACATCACGGCAGCCGCCCTCCCTCCTGCCAAAGACCCAATGGCCACTAATGTCCCACATCTCCTGCCATGGCCTTTGCTGGGCTTACAGTCTGCTCTGGGCTCACCTTCGCCGCCAAAGTGAGGTTGCTGCAAGAGAAAGGAAGTGCCAGGTGAGGCCAGAGGAGGGCAGGACGGGGCAGGGCCCACTGACTCTAGCGGGAAGCTCTTTCCCGGCCACAGGTGTTCCTCTCAGAGGATTTCCCATCAGCACCCATCTATTGAGCGCTCACTGTGTGCCAGACCTGAGAGGGCTGCAAAGAGAAAAACCACCCTGCCCTACAGGGCACTCCCAGCCTGACCACGCACGTGCCTGATGGAACCACAGGGCAGGAGTGAGGGGCAGCAGGAGAGGCTAAGCCCCAGGACACTCCCTCTCTTTCAAGGGAGCTGGAAGGATTCTTGGAAGAAGTGGTACCCAGCTGATCCTTGAAAGCCAGAGGCAGAGCATTTCAACAGCCAGTGAAGGGAAGAGGTAGTCCTAGGGATCCCCTTCTCTCCCACCACCAAATTCTAACTGAGCGCCAACCAAGTGTCAGGTGCATTAGCCAGAGAAGACCAATTTTATGTGTTCTTTCCCCAACTTACTAACTCCTTTGGGGAGCAGCTTTTGGCCCATTATAAGGAGGGGCTTAGTACGAGCACTCTGCCCATTTTACAGAGGATAAACTGAGGCCTGGGAAGAGCAGGGAGCTCACCTTAAAGATGTACATGCTCTGCACCACCACAGGCATCTGGAGGCCCAGACTTCTGGCCAAGGCCTGGAAGGGGGCAGAGGTCACCTGCCAGCCTAGCCACACTCACATGTGGCCCATCTACCTGCCCTCACCTCCACCTCCGCTCACCTGCACCTTGGGAGAGTGTGTGACACACTTGAAGACAGGGTCATGGGCATGCAGAGCTGTGGGACAGAGGTGGGTTAATGGGCCAGCCGCCATCCCCCACTTATGCCTCCCACGCCTAGCCCCGGGCGTCAGGACTCGGGCCTCCCTCTCACCAACCTTCTGTGCATGCGTTTTCTGCTTGTTTCTAGCCAAGAAGTGGGCCCCACAAACACCTCCACCTCAGCCAGGCCTCTTCCCACCCAGGACCTTCTCCAGCCATCTGGAGCCTCACTCCAGCCCTGAGTCCCCACTCCTGGGAGGACAGGGCCTCCAAGGGGTCTCAGGACTGCCACTCACTCTCCGTGAGCCCTCCTAGGACTCCCAGGGCTAACTCACAGGCAACCATGGCCCAGGCCTGTACTGAGCGGTGCTCTTCTCATTATCTGCTATGTTGTTACTACAAAAAGTGGGAAGGGGTGGGAAGGGCAGGGGTGGCATGTCACCTGTCCGTTGTACCTCAGAAAAAAGTGAGAGTTGCACATACTCTCATATTCAAAATGGTTACAATGGTAAAGTTTATGTTATGTGTATTTTAGAACAAATTTTTCACAAAGCTATCATAATATAACTTTGGCTTAAAAATGAGTGGCTTACAAAATAAATTATACTATATCATCCTGAAAAAAAAATTTCCTAGCTTGGTTTGGGGCATCAGAACAGGGACCATCTCAACATGCTAGGTTCTCCCTATGGGGGGCTCCAGGAAGCACCCCCGTATCCAGGGCCTGGCTCATCCCCAGTCAAGGGAGCTGAGGGGTCTGCCCGTGTCCATCTGTGTGTGGGGTGGGGGGCTCTATGGACCCCTCTTCCTGGTGCCATGTGATTAGTATCATAAGATTCGGAGGAGCAGGGCCAGAGGGGTTGCCGCAGAAATGCCACCTGCTGGGCCACTCACTACGGGCTTTGGGTCGCACCCCTAAACCCTTCAGGCTTGTATTTACCCAGTTCCTTTCCACAACATTGGCTTACCGTGGCCAATTTTGTTGATGGATTTCTCTGGAGGGACCAGGAAATTTCCTGCGGCACAAGGGACAGGTAAAGGCTGAAACCTGGAGTCCAGCCTCCATCGGGGATCTGACCCCCCAGATCCCCCCGAGCCCTGGGGGTGCATACCCGGTCCAGCACCACCACCACCCCACATCTAGGGCCCCACTCCAGACCTTTTTCATCAAAAACGCCTTTCTCAAAGAAGAATCGAATCTTGTCACCGCTGCTCAAGAAATAGTCTGTGCTGCCCTGTGGAGGGGACATCAGAGGAACTGAGAGAGCTGTCAGAGCTGGGCCTGGCCAACAGGGAGAACTCAGATGCTTCCCACCCACAGGGCTTCCCAAATCTGTCCACTAAGGCAGACGTGAACAGGCACCCCAAGGCCCAGGAAGCACAAGCTACAAGCATGGAATGCCATGGAACCCTCTTAATAAGTCACATGACTCCCACTTGACATGGGCAAACTAGACCAGGACACTCCCTCATCTATTTTTCTTTTAATGTTAAAGTCTTTCATAAGACCAATAGTGATTATTGAGGATTTACCGAGGATCAAGCACTGTGCTGAACTCTTCTCAAGCATTAGACAGGGTGGGGCAAAAGTAGGTTTCCAGTTGTTTGTATGGAAAATAATACAATAATAAATATTGGCACAAGAATAAACTGTTTTGTGTACTCACACCTGTAAACTCTTGCCCCACCCTGTAAATTAAGATATATACTCTTACTTCCCCTGGACTGGTCCTTGGAGCATCTCAGAAGGCAGCGTGGAGAGCACAGAGCCTCTGAGTGACTGTGGACACGACATCGCTGTCTCTACTAGAAGGCCGAAGTGCTGACTAATAAAACTAACTCTTGGCCCTGGCTGGTGGCACAGTGGGTAAGGTGCCGGCCTGCGAACCCAAAGGTCGCTGGTTTGATTCCCCAGCCAGGGCACATAACCAGGTTGCAAGCCAGGTCTCCAGCCACGTCTAGCTGGAGGCAGGTGAAAGGCAACCATACATTGATGTCTCTCTCCCTCTCTCTGCTTATCTCCCTTCCTCTCTCTCTAAAAATAATAAATAAAATCTTTTAAAAATAAATAAATAGTAACTTTTTAAAAAACCCTAACTCTGTAGTGGAAATTATGATTATGTAACCCTTTTCCAAAGTCCCTGTCCTGCAGGTCGCTCATCTTCCATCATTGTGATTCCCTGTGTGCCCACCAGGTGGCAGGAGCTCCCCAGCGTGAGTGCGAGGCCCATTAGTGGGTTGGGAGCTGGGTGAGAAAACTGTGGGAAAATCCCCAGGTCTCAACTCCCCCAGCTCCAACGGTACTGAGCCTCCTTAGGGAAATGAGCAGGGTTTCCAGGCTCATTGGAGGACGAGCCCTATACAGGTGGCTCATCAGAATCACTTGGCTCATTCTGGGCCCCAGGCCACCAGGAGGCCCTTTGGTGGCTGGAGAACTAAGGACAGCAGAGCAGTGAACAGCAGGGATTCAAATCCTTGCTCCATCAGTGCCTAACCCTGTGGTTTGGGGCAAGCGAATGGAGCCCCATTTTCCCCACCTGTCAAATGGGGACAATAATGTTGACCAGATACTTTGATATGGACGAGTGGAGGAAATAGGCATCTAAGGCATTTAGCCTGAAGCCTGGCATGCAGAAGGCCAGGGGCCTGGGTTATCAAAATGAGCCCTGGGCCTCCAGGCGGCTGCTCTGGCTCGGGGCTGCGTCTCCCGTCAAAGACCACATACCAGCTTCCCAGCCCCAAGCGCCTACCTGGGCTCGCAGCTGCTCCTCCTCCTGGGTGGAAAATTCTGTGCGGCAGTGGGGAGGGACGTCCATGGCGGCCACTATCTCACCAATCCTCCGCTGCATGGCCGCACACTCGTCGGTGGACAGGAACCCTTCCAGCACCAGGAACCCATCCTCCTGGAACTGTAGGCAGGAGTGGGACTCAGGCTCCCCTAGCCCTCAGATGCTCTTCATGAGAACCGATTTCACCCCTCCCCCAAACCTAGTGTCCCATCATTCCTGCTCTGTCCCCCACCATGGCCACAGTGTCTGGCGCCCAGTGCTGAGCAATAAATATTGAGGTCCTTCCCTTCCCCTCCAGTGGGCTTGGGTCAAAGGGGAATACGACTTAATTCATTTATTCAACAAGGGATTGAGGCCCTGGCTGGTGGCACAGGGGATAGGCACCTGCCTGCGAACCCAAAGGTCGCTGGTTCGATTCCCAGCCAGGGCACATAACCAGGTTGCAAGCCAGGTCTCCAGCCAGGTCCGTAGCTGGAGGCAGGGGAAAGGCAACCATACATACGTTGATGTTTCTCTCTCTCTCTGTACCTCTCTCCCTTCCTCTCTCTCTGGAAATAATAAATAACATCTTTTTTTTAACAAGTGAGCATTTACTGTGTATCAGACAGTTTTAATGAGCCAGCCAGCCCGTCCCAGTGCTGCCGATCTAGCAAGGGAGGCTGATGGGGGAAAAGCTGTCACAGAGGAACAAACTGTCACAAACTGCTGAGTGCGTGGAGGGAGAGGGCGGCACTGGGACTAAAGGAAGAGTCTAATGTAAACCAGATGCAAAGGACAGGAGGTCTCAGGGCAGTAGTCCTGAGGAAGTGACATTTAAAGGCACCAGCAGGATGTGTGAAGCCCTGAGCACAAGAGAAACACAGAATTAACACCGGATGGAGCAGAGAGGGTGGGTGGGGAAAGGAAGGTGGGAGGGCAGCAGGGGCCAGGCTGGGCACGGAGCTGGACTTTATCCAGAGCACAGTGGGGAGTTCATATCCGTGGCTTTCTCCGGTTTGCCTCCAGTCTTCTATTCTGGGGCCATTAGGATAAGGAAAGAATAGCTGCATGTTGGCTTGCAGATATAAATAAAGGCTTAATCTGAAAAGGGGCACTAGAAGTCACCCCTGAACACCTTGTGAAGCGTTTGATTTCCCATCAATGACCACCCTCCCACCCCCCATTATACCCTCCATGATGTCAGTTCTGCCTTCCATGCACACACAGGATGTTGGGACATTCTTGACCACCCACCACTGGCCCTTCAGTATCTGGGCGGTGCTGTGTGATAGAAACTTAATCCTCACCTCAGCATCAAGCCGAAAATTGCCCCTTGGGAAGTGGGTCAGCTAACTATGTGTGCCTGTGGGCCCTAAACATATTGCTAAAATTCTTGAGATAAGAATTTGAAGGATTAGCATATAGGGCAGCAAAGATGAATATCTAGGTATGTTCCCTGAGGCTTGTGAAATGGCAGAAATAAATTAGAAATAACCTAAATGCTCTGCACAAGGGGGTTTGTTCCACAAAGTAGGGTCTGCCTGTCTGCCTGGAACACAATGTAGGTGGAAAACATCATGTGGCAGAAAAACTGTTTACTGACATGGGAATATGTTCCTGCTGGGGAAAAAAAAAAAAAGCCAAATACAAAGTAGTATCCTAGCCAAGCGCTCAATAAGCAGAGAGCTGTAGCTATTAAGATGGGCCTTATTAAAGAGTCTACAGCTGTATATACCAAAATACTGTCAGCCTAAGGATTTATGGGTGGTTTTTACATTTTCTTCTTTGAGCTTTTCTGTGTTTTTCTGCATTTCTCTCTTGTCATCAGGAACAAACAACATGGTGATGTTATACAATAGTGCTGTCCCTCTAATTCCCTGAGTTAGGCTTTTATATTTGAAAGCACGTGGCATCCCAGCACCAGATCCCAGCTTGGAGAGCTGGCCCCACCCCCAATCGCAGGCCCAGCTCCAGGGCTGGGCTGGCGATCTCAGTGCTTTATCATGGGTTTTGGTCACAGAAGCGCACATTTCCATCCCACCCCGGTCTTGTGGTCTGGATACTCCAGGCTGTGCGCGCAGAAGTTAGAGGACAGTGGTTGAGAACCCAACGCACAGGCTTCAAGTTCCCTCTTCTGAAAACTGGCAGGGGTGGGCTTGAGTTCTGCGGACTGGGGAGTACTTTCTGTCCCATCCAGAGGGTCTTCCCACCCTTACCTGACCCTCCCTGCTCCCACCAGGTAGGCCCCTACCTTCTGGAGCTGCCGGGGGCTCAGGCAGGCCATGAGGGCAGGCTGGGCAGGCCAGCGGCTCTCTGAGCTGCACTGAAGGCTGGAGAGGATTACTAAGGTCAGGAGGAGAGTGGACAGAGCCTGGGAGGCCCAGGACTTAACCACTCCCTACCCAGAGCAAACCCAATCCCTGCCCCGTCCCCATCCCAGATCAGCCTGGGCTTTCTCCAGGCTGAGCCCATTTCTTCAGGCTCCCCTGACTTCTGGGCCTGGAGGGGCCTCCGCCCCAGCCCCAGCCCCAGCCCCAGCCGCATACCCTGGGCCCGCTTTCCCAGCTAATCCAGGTATAGCCCTTCCATCTCTTTTCACCGCTCCCCACTCCCCCACCCCCAGGGCTGGTGGCTTACTGGGTCCCCAGGAGCTGAATTCTAGGAGCGTCTGAGCGGACAAGAGGAGAGCCCGAGTGCCACCACTAATTGTGACCAACGTCCTGGTGCCACCAGCAACGTCCGGGAGCGGGGGCTGCACGGAGGGTCTGGAGGACCTGCACACCAGACTGGGCTTTGCATTCCAAATGTAAAAGAAGTCCCCAGGGAGTTGCCTGGGGCCCTCCCAGCTCCGAAACTCCAGGTCCTGGGAGGGCTTTGTAAGCGGCTGTGTAGATCTGTCTGCAGCTCACAGGAAGGTAGAAGATAAGGAGGGTCTCAGGAGGAAGGGGCTAGAGAGTGGGGGCCTGGGTTTTCAGCATGAGGGAGAGAGCCCTGGTTCCTATTCCCCAGCCCCAGGCCCAAAGGCTTGGCGTCAGAAGTTACCAGCACCCTAGCTGGTGGCACAGTGGTTAAGGAGCTGGCCTGCGAACCCAAAGGTCGCTGGTTCAATTCCCCAGCCAGGGCACATAACCAGGTTGCAAGCCAGGTCTCCAGCCAGCTCTGTAGCTGGAGGCAGGTGAAAGGCAACCACACATTGATGTCTTTCTCCCTTTCTGCCTCTCTCCCTTCCCCTCTATAAAAATAATAATAGAATCTTTAAAAAAAAAAGTTACCAGCAGTGGAGGCTCGGCAGAACACCACCTGTCCACCCACCCACCCTCCGAGCCAGCCCCGCTCAGCAGCAGACAGGCCATTCTGGGGGCCATTGTGGCTGCAGCTTCTGAAAAACTGGCCGCTGGCCTAACCTGAAATGACACTTTCTGAATGGCGAAGGGACAGGGTGTCTCAGGAGCGAGTGTAGGAACACAGCTCAGTCCTCAGGAGCCTTGGCCCAGAGTCAAATTGTTTTCTGGGCCACCGCACTGGGATTAACTGCTTGGTCCCAGCCTCCCCAGAAGGGCTAAGGAAAAGAGGTTCACAGGGTAAGGCTGGGAGAGCAGGATAGGCGGAAGTCAGAACCATGTGAGAAATACAGCCAGGCTCAACCTGCTTGCTATTCTGACTCCTTCCCATGCAGCCCCCCACCAAGTGGAGACATGTGTCAGGGGCACAGGGAGGGTTAATCACGCTGGATGGACAGTGGGAACCAAAGGCTTGACCTGGAGGTTCAATGGGGCCGACTGGGTTCTATCCACGCCCAGCCTCACTTTCCCCAACTGTAATTTGGGGATAATAGAAGTATCTTTTATAAGGAGGAAGATGACTAATTTCCTTCTAATAAAGAGCTTGGAGCAGGGCCTGGCACTTGGTTAATGCCTTACCAACTTAGTCACCAAAAGCTAACATAGGCTCTCCTGGGTAGAATGTAAGAGTATTTTAGTTTTTGAACTTCCCCACCTTTTCCAAACTGTTGTTGTAATCAGAGAAATCACTGCCTCTGTGGTTTTAAGTGGAGAATACTGGTGGGGGAGAGACAGAAGGGGGAGGAGCTGGACCTCCCACAATTTGCTTCTCTATTTTGCTCAGGCTTTGAGAAGTGGGTGGGTGCTGTTTGTTCTTTCCAAAAGCTAACCAGCTCCAGATCAAATATTCATGCTCTGGACACTGGGCAGCCCAGAGGCTGGGGTGGGGGCCAGTGTGGGAGGTGGCATGGGGCAGCCAGGCCAGACTTGAGGGGAAGTCCTCCACTCTCCATGGAGTAGAGACTCAGGAGACCCTGAGAGGGGCGCCTGGGCCCAGGTGCTCCCAGTCAGAAAGGTTGTTTCAGAGGCAGAGAGGAAGAAAGTCCTGGTGCAGTCCTGAGGTCACCTAGAGGGGTCAGAGTCCACGGCATGGACAGATTCCGTCCTGCCCCAGCACAAGCCTCACTGGTCCCAGAGGAAAATATCCTTCATTGGGTAATAGCTAGCGCCCAGCCCGAGTGAAATCTCCACCTACCTGCATAATTATCACCAGTAGGCCTCCGGACACCCCTGTAAGGCTGCCAGCCCTATACAAATGAGGAAACGAAGGCCACTGGGGCTGCACATCCAAGTAGCTGAGCAAGGGCAGTTCTGCCATCTCCCTGCGCCTCTGACCTCGACCCCAGCACCTTCAGTAGAATGGGGCCGGGAGGAGGCCAAGTCCTCCCAGGCTCACTGCAGCCCTCTGCAGGGCCCTGGGGACTGCCTGTTGGAATTACAGCCTATGAGATCAGAGAGATGGGGATGTGGAGGCCACAGGAGGGAAGGGATCTACCCAGCTTTATGCAGGGATGACCAAGCTGGGACAGGGACCTGAGAGTACTGGCTCCCATTCCAATGCCCCACCCCATCTCCCCACAAAGTGTGTGAGGGCCCAAACCGCAGGTGACTGGGCCGGCAGAGTGCTATGGCTGTGGAATCCGAGGCCCGGCTACACCTGACACCTAACAGGTGCTTCCTAGCTCGCGTTCACAGGCGCTGAGAGGTGCAGCTCACTATGTTGGGGTGCCCAGTAAATGGTCAATCAACAGACTAGTCCACAGGGCCCACTGGGCCTTGGGGGGCTGAGGGAAGGTCCCCCTGCAACACGGAGACCTCCAAAGACGACTTTCGGTGAGAGGTTTATTTGATACTTGAGCGAGTCTACAGGTTCAGACCCACATGTAACGGACTGCTTCGTGGCTGTTGGAGGCGAGTGTGCGTTATTTACGAGGATTACATCCAATGACCCGACGCAGACACAAAAGGACAAACAGACATAATCATCAAGACAGGAGACGCTGAAACAAGCCGTAGTGTCCAAGTGAGTGACCTAAGGCAGGGACCCCGGTAACTGATCCAAAGTGAGGTGGCTTCTCACCACCAGGTGCCAAGTGGGCCATGTGTGCCAGGTGCCTGGGACAGAAACTGGAACCAAAACCTGGGCAGCCTGCTTTTGCCAGGGCCAACCTCCCCACCACCAGCCCCGCCTCCACCCACAGGCGCCCCAGGTCCAGGTGTGAGCAGCTGACGCTAGGTGGTAGCACTGGGTCAACCCATGGGGTGGGAAAGCGGAGTCCAGGCGAGGTAGCTCTTGGCTCCTTAACCTGCGATGAGGGACAGGGAGGACAGAGCACCGTTCATCCGGGGATTAGCCAACCAGAACCTCCTCCCCTCTTGGCAGCTCCAGAACATTCCTGTTGGCCAAGAGCCATAGAAATGAGTGCCTGCCAAGAAACACGGAGAAGGAAAACAAGACACCAAAAACAAAACAGAAGTCCCCACCGAGGGGCGGAGAGGAACAAACAGAACTCTGGACCAAGGTCGCACCAGACCTGGAGACGCCCTGGGGGAAGGACACAATCAGTCCTGCGGCTCTGCACCCGCCCTGAGACTCCAACTCACTGGCCTTTAGTGTCTCTTTTTTTTTTTTAAGTTTTTTTCTTTTTAATACCCAAACCTTCAATTTTCAAAGCTTAATTTTTTTTTTTTTTTTTTTTTTACTTAAAAAAAATGTTCTAAAACTGAAGAGGCAAGCCCCCACAGGCCGCGCCGACACCGCCTGCCCGGCCCGGCCACCGGCCACCGGCCACCGGCCCACAGCTGGCTCACCTGGGCCGCTCTGCTCGAGTCTGTGTGGGCACCCACTGCGGGCGGCATCACCACAAAAGGAAAAGCAAGAGCCCACCCTTCCCTAAATATCCCCATTGGTGCTGAACTTTCTTGGGAATGTGTAAGTTATGAGGAGGGAGGGGGCGGGAGGTGGTGAAAAATAAATACCGAGAGCTGTGGAGACTCCCCTGGACCTCTGGCATGGGCTCAGCCCGGGGGCAGAGAGGGCCTCCAGGCAGGAGGCCGATTGTCCAAACACGCGCTCTGAGACAGATTATAGGTCTCCCATCTCCCCAACAGGCGCCTGCCCGGGGGTACGCGTCTCAGAGGGAGAAAAGGGGCCAGCCCCTCGGTACTGCCCTGTCGCCCTGGCCTAGCTCACATCCAACCCCAGGCTCCTTCCCTGGCCAAGAGGCTGGGCTGGTTGTCCCAGGGTCCTGGGCTCCTGGGCCAGAGGCTCCCTCGGTGGTCCTGCGCTGGCTGCTTCGGGCCAGCCCTGCGCTCGGCAGCCAGCACGGTCAAGCCTGCTCTTTGTCGGCCCTCCACAGCCGCTCCTTCACTTCGGGTGGCAGCGTGTTGAACAGGTCCTCCTCCACCACCAGGCCGCTGCGCTTGAGCAGTGGACACTCGCCCAGCTCCACGGGCAGGCACTCCAGCCGGTTGCCCCGCAGCTCGATCTGGGTCAGGTTGGTCAGCTCGCCCACGCGTGAGGGCAGTGACTGCAGCACATTGTTGCCCAGGTGCAGGGCCCGCAGCTTTCGGCACTGGAAGAGCTCTGGGGGCAGCGCCTCAATCTGGAGAGGAAGGAGCAGGAGGAAAAGTGAGACGGGCAGGCTCAGGCCCAAGGGCCTCTGGGTCCAAGTCTTCTTTTCTCTCCCTCTCTCCCCAGACACCAGCACCTTCTGAGGCCCATTTTAGCTCCCTGGGGCCCCAGTACCTGCATCAGCACAATCTGGGCCAAAGCCTGGCTTCCACCTGTACTTTGGGTCTCAGCTCTGTAGTTACTTCCTCCAGGAAGCCTTCCCTGAACTCCTGGGCAATCGATGGCACCCATATACCTTCAACAGCACTGATCTCTCAATGGTGAGACTGCTTGATCACCTGTCACCCCAGGACTATAGGCTCTGGGAGGGCAGGCCTGAGTCTACCTTGTTCCCCACTGTCTCCCACACCTAGCACCCTAAGATGCCTATCACACTAGCCAGCTACTATCCACTCCACCTGCTCCTTCACCACTCAGGGCTCACTCAGAGCCAGGCTGTTCGTCCTCTGGTTCAACAATTTACAAAAGAGTAGCATGCGAAGAAAATGACAACCCCTACACAGTGCTGAGAACTGGGAAAGCTCACCAACAGGAAGAATCCCTGCTGTGTCACATCCCCCTTCCTGGGGTCTCAGTTTCCTCATCTTTCATGTCACACACAGGCTGTTTGTGAAGGCACAGAGACCTGCAGTGGCCATTCAAACTCCTCTTTCTAATTTTGCAAAATTAGAACGGGCAATACCAATCAGCAGCTTCCTACACAGGCAGGTTTGTTCTGAGCAGTGAGACTATTAATTCTTTTTTTTAAAGGTTGATTATTGTTTTGTTTTTTAAAGATCTTATTTACTTTTAGAGGGAGCGGTAGGGAGAGAGCACCCCGACTGGGGACCTGGCTGGCAAGCCAGGCACGCGCCTTGACTGGGAATCAAACCCAAACCCTTTGGCTAGCAGGCCAGTGCTCAAGCCACTGAGCCACACCAGCCAGGACTGACAGTGTGAACTCTTTTAATCCTTGGAATGGCCTGCAGATATTCCGTAAATATTTGTTTCATTTTACAGATGGGGTAACTAGGGCCTTGCAAAACTAACTTGCCAGCAGTTCGCAGCTGGAAACCAGTAGAGCCAAGATGTGACCCTCGTTCAGCACATGCTCTGCTGCGTCCCCACTGCTGGTGGAACAAGCAGCGAACATGGGGCCCGTTCGGGGGACACGCGGTCTTCTGACCCAGGGAAGAGCTCCATAGTGCCGGCTTCTCCCCTGCCCTTCTGCGAGTGTCAGCTACAAACGTGAGCTCTTATTGAGCTGGCCCGTAAGAAAATGACCTACTTCAGATGTGACAGGCAGGAGGGATCCTGCCAGCTCTGAGGTTGCTCAGTCACTGTCCCTGTTTTCCTACCGAGGAGGCCAGGGCCTGGAGAAGGGAAAATGGGACACTGCAGAGCCAGACGGGGTCAAGGGGCATGTAAGCCTGGCTCCCTTGGACCCAGAGCCGCTAGAGTTCCACTATGCCAAATACTGCGCAAGGATGCGGTGCAACCCAGGCAAGGCCCTTTCCCTACCTGGGCCTCGGTCTCCCCATCGGTAGAATAGAAAGGTTGGACTAGATACGCCTCTTGGCTGAGACCTCCTGGAAGGCTTGGATCTCTACCTAACAGGCTCTTGCTCTCTCCAGCCACTTTTGGAATGAGCTGCACACTCCAGATCAGGAACCTGTCCCTTCCAACAGGGAAACCAGTCTGGCTGTGGTTGGGCAGAGACCACACTATGACGGATGCTGTGGCTATTTTAAAGGAGACTCCTGGCATAGGCTTCCAAAATTGCCACTGCTATGTCCATGGTCAGGAGTGGCTCCGGGTCAACAGGGCCAAGTGCAAGGACATGAAGGATGAGAGGGCAGATGGGACATGAGTTCCAACAGTACTGAGGGGCCAGAGCCGCCCAGCACCCCACAGGGGTCCCCTGTGATGACAAGAAAGGGTCAGAGCAGCAGGAAAGACTCGGCTGATGAGTGGCAGAGCTGGGATTCCCATGCAGAGCTCCCTCCCTGAAACTCCTGCCCCAAAACACCAGTGAGCTTGCTCCAGAGAAAAAATCATGCTGCCTTCAGTGGCTCAGTGCCCCACCACGGCCACACCTGTCCTCCTTCCTGACATGTCACGTGACTGCTGAAGCCCTGGAGACAACATTACCCCAGTCCCGCCTGGTCCCACCTGCTCAGGGACCTCAGTGGCTCCCCATCAGCACCAAAGCGGCTTCAAGTCTACCTGATCTTTGAAAAGGGCTGCCCCCCAGGAGACCCTGGGGTTGCTCCATTGTCCTCCGACCTCTCCAAAAAACCTCTAGAAAGAGGCCATCTCTCTTCAGCCCACTGTGTTCCAGCTTCCACCTCTATCCCCCCTTGAAACTCTCCGGCCAAAGTCATTAACTATCACCCTCATCCACGGGACCCAAAGCCCATTCTCCTTTCAGCCCACCGCCTCATGCGTCATGAGCCCCGCCTGGCTGTGCTCTTCCGCTGTCCATCCTGAGGGCTCCAGCCAGACTTCCTTCCTCTTCGTGCAGCCTCTCTCCCTGGGGATCTTGTACAAGGGGCCCTGTCCGCCACAAGCCCTGGGGTGACAATACCTTGAGCTTCAGGCTGACTCTGCATGGCCCCTCAGACATCCCAAGGCCCCAGACAATCCCCATGGGACAAGTCTCCCCTTGGAAAACCTGTGTCCTGTCTCCGTAATTGTCCATCTACCCAGGCAGCCACGTGAGAAGCTTCAAGTCGCCCTGGACTGCTCCCTCCTACTCCCTTCCAACCCAGCCCCTATCCTGCAGGCTCTACTGCTACAAATCTCACGAAATCCTGTGTCTCCCACCCTGGTGGCTCTGCCAGTGAGGCCGTGCCCTCCCCTGCGGCTGCACACAGGCTTGCGTCGGCCGCTGCCGCTCACCATGCCCCCGCCCCGCCACAGCAAGAGCAGGCTCGCACTGGAAGCCAGCCGGCGGCTCTAGCCGCTCACTCAGCGCGAGTCTGGTGGACACTTGCGCTGAGCAGAAGCTCTCCCCGTCCTGAGAGTTTATGGCCTTGTAAAAGGGATGGACGTACAATAAACAAAGATTCAATCACTGAAAAGGAATCGGGAAGAACAGGATACTCCTTCCAGCCCTTCAGAGGAAGGTCCAAAGTCCAGGGTGGCTCACTGCTTCTCCCCCAGTGATTTCAGTTGCAACAGGGACGGAGCCTACAACTCCTCCTTCGGCCCTGGCTGGTGTGGCTCAGTGGGTTGAGCACCAGCCTGCAAACCAAAGGGTCACCAGGTCAATTTCCACACAGTGATGTTTCTCTCCCCCTTTTTCCTCCCTTCCCATCTCTCTAAAAATGAATAAAATCTTTAAAACAAATAAATAACTGGAGGCAGGTGAAAGGCAACCATACACTGATGTTTCTCTCTCTCTCTCTGACTCCCTTCCTTCCCATCTCTTTGGAAATAATAAATAAAAATCTTTGAGGGAAGGGTCAATAGATACTCCTTTGCTCTCACCTGACTACCCTCCTCTTCCTGCAGGCCCAGGCGAAAGGTCCTTCCTCCAGAGGGCCCGCCAGCCTCGGTTAGTCTGGGCTGAGGCCACTCTGTGCTCCAGGAGCCTCACACCCTGGTGTGGCTCTTGACATACTCTGTGCTTATTATCTTTCCCCAAGGGACAGTGCTTAGGATGGGCAATCGTGGGCCTTGTGTCCCTGTGTCCCCAGCATCTCCATGCTAGGAGTGCTCAAAAAACACATTGCCAAATCAGTGAACAAATGAATGGATGCGTGGAAAAAGAATGCCTCTCTGTCACAGTCCTCCCCAGCATGAGTCTAAACCTGGGAGGATGGCAGTCGGGTCTGAGCTGGGCCACACCCAACCCTTCCTTTGGACCTGTAGGCCAGGGGGCCCCCCGGGAACGGTCAGGCCTGAGGATAGGGAGGGACTCCAGCTTACAAGGAAGGGCCTGAGTAGGACTGACCCAAGTGAGCTATTTTCCCTATAAGGCCTCTGGCATCCCAGGGGCGGGGACAGGACAGGATTAAGTTGTACAATGAATAGGGTGCCAGAGGGTCTTCTTCCTGGAGACAGCATGCCTGCCTACTGACAGCTCCTTTCCTGAGAAGTGACCTTCTCCTTTCCTGAGAAGAGCCAGCAGATGTGACCTAACAGGCATGCTTGGGCTGAGCACCTCGGGGTGAAGGACAGGAAGGGGAAACGGGCTGGCAGCTGGCTGCACCCTCCTCCTGGTAGGATGGCCCACCAAGCCCCGGTGCCCACACAGCGCCCTGGACAGCACAGCTGTTCCAAAGGGTCATGGGGTAACCATGTCTGACCTAACTCCAGCAGCTATCTGGCCCCAGGCTGCATCCTGGAAGGGCCACTTGGCCCCTCTACACATATTAAAGAAGGGGCTGGGTTTTTGATGCTCTCTAAATACGGCTTCTCTACAGCAATCCAATTTTCCTGATCAGTGAGCCCGTCCCCAGCTCTGGGGGTAGATGCTCCAGGGTGGAGCAACCTGGTATCTTTCCCCCTTGTTCATTCTCATGGGTACACACAGTCGTAATCTGGGATTTGGAAAACAGGATCTGTCATCACCTGACATATGGAAACAGGTTGGTTTGCAATTGGAAAGGCTCAGAGAAGGGGGGAGGGGACCTACTCAGTGGCACACCTGGACTCTCCAATCTGAGTGACACTGGAGAAGGGCAGAGGCATTGCAGTGTCTGGGGCCGCTGCGACACTCACGGAGCTGACATATAGCAAGTGCTCTCTAACCGGCAGGGTAGCTCTAGGCCACCGCCTTCGATGGAGGCACTGAGGTGGTGGCTGAATCAGCCCCTTCTGGATGCCCCACCCCTGGCCACAGAACTCCATCACCACCCACCTCACTACGACTCTCCACCCTGAAAGCAGGGACCCAGGGAGGAAGCGGGTATAAGAGGACTAAATGGTAATGGGGAAAAATACAATAAAGATCAAAGAAAGATAGCAGAGACCCAGAAGACATATTCTTTCCGTTGGCAGTCTCCCTGCAGGTCCCCAGGAGGGGCAGGTGCGGGGAGGGCCTCCCAGTGCTGTAGCCTTTGCATCTACTGCAAAGGCCAGACCACAAAGCCACAGAAGCGCCCTGCCCTCCTTCCTCTGTGGAGAGGCCTTGGGTGGGGGGCTTCCCGGGCCAGGCAAGCCACTGGAACGCAGAGACCACGGCACAGACTGCCAACTATCTCAAGGGTGTGGCCTCCCACACCACTGGGCCCCAAACGGTTTGCACAATTTCCTCTCCAGAAAGGCAGGTGGTGACAGGTCAACCCCAACCAAGCCTCCACCGTCCCAGATGTGGAGGGGAGAGCGATGAGGGCACATGCTAGGAGCTGTGGAGACGGGTTGGCTGCCCCTGGCAGCTGCAGCCACCGCCACATAATTTCTGTTCCTGGTGGACCCAGAATGGGGCTTCAGCTTCTGGTCCAGGATAGTATCACCTGCTCCAGGCCGAGACCACCTCCCTCGATCCCACTGACAGACACGGAGAGAGAAAACCACAGGCCTTGGATCTCCTGCCCACGCACATTCCTGCCTAAAGGGCACCTTGGGGACAGACCCCAGCTAGCCAGCCACACAACCCATCCTGGCTGGAGAGCTCCGCAGCATTCTGGTGGAGACAGGCTCCCAGCCCCAGACATCTGATTTGGCAGGTCTGGAGTGGGGCTCGAGAAGTTTGAATTTTTCAACACCCTTCCCAGGCAGCTTGGGGAACCCCAGGAGAGGTCCCGAGACCCTGGGCCTCCTGAGCACCCCCACCACGGGCCACAACTGGGACAGGGCCACTCACCCGGTTGGCTGTGACGGCCAGGTTCTGGAGGTTCTGCAGGAGGCCAATGTCAGCGGGGAGGAAGGTCAGGTTATTGTGGCTGAGGTCCAGGTAACGTAGCTTGCGGCAGTAGAAGAGCTGGGGGGGGATCTTCTCGATCTTGTTCCGGTTTAGGTAGAGGCGCTCCAGGTTGGTGAGGTTGCCGATCTGGATGGGGATGTAGGCGATGTGGTTGTACCACAGCTTAAGGCAGGTGAGGCGGTGCAGGTGCTGGAAGCTGATGATCTCCTCGATGGTCTTGAGGTTGTTGTCCTTGAGGTCAATCTCCTGCAGGTTGTGGAGGCTGAAGATGGAGTGGGGGATGCGCTCCAGGTCGCAGCGGAGCAGCTCCAGCTCGGTCAGGTTCACCATCTTCTTGAGGCTGTTGAGCACGATGAGCTTCGTGCCCTCGTTGTTGATGGACAGCTTCTGCAGGTGCACGCCCACGTCCGTGACCACCTGCGGCAGCTTGCTCAGGTTGCTCTTCAGCCGCAGCACCTTGAGGCGCTTGAGCTCGCGCAGGCCATCGATGACGATGTAGCGGTTGTTCTCTGCGCTCAGGTTGCCTGTCAAGTGCAGCTCCTCCAGCGTCTTCAGGCTGTAGATCCACAGTGGGATCTCCTTGATGTCCGTGAACTTGATGTGCAGGGCCCGCAGGTTCTCGCGCAGGAAGGCCAGGGCAGGCGCCTCAATCTTGGCCGCCGTGTGGTACAGCCACAGCTCCTTGAGGCCTGTCAGCTGGGCGATGCTGGGCGGGATGGTCACGTCGGGGATCAGCTCCAGCTTCAGCACCTCCAGCTCCACCAGGTCAAACACGGTGTCGGGGATGCCGCTGAGCATGAAGAGGTGCAGCTCCAGCTTGTCCTGCGCGTTCTTGGTGAGCCGCTGCCGCAGCTTGTCCAGCGTCCACTCGTTGTTGAGGTTCAGCTGCCTCAGCTTGTTCTCGCTCACCTCCGACAGGAAGACGGCGAAGCGCTTGGAGTAGAGCGGGTCGTACTGGTCGATGAGGTGCAGCATGAAGGCGAAGTCGTTCTTGACGTCGGGGATGTCGCTGTAGCTGCTCTCCTCGCGGATGGACTCGAACGAGTACTTCTTCAGGGAGCGGCGCAGCATCCACCACAGCGTGTACATGCAGATGAGACCGTAGAAGATGACCAGGCTGATGTAGAAGGATGCCAGGATCTTGAAGAGCGTGGCCAGGGGGTGGGCGCACCGGTAGGTGCGGTAGCCCGTCAAGCTCTCGATGTCCACAGTGCAGTCCACGTCAAATTTAATGTTGTGCACGTAGTAGACGGTGTAGCAGATGATGAGGATGAACTTGATCACCTTGATAATGGTCTGCCGCATGTACAGGCGGTACACGATGTCCCCTTCCTCCACGTGGGTCCGGAACTTCTTCACCTTCTCAAACAGTGCCTTGGCCTGCTCGCCCTCCTTCTTGTCCAGCACACCCGTCTCCGAGCGGTCCACGATGCCCTGCTCGATCCGAGACTTGGTCCTCTGCAGCATGGGCACCGTGGCCTCCACGTCCTCGCTGACAGTCGACGACTTCTTGTCCATGGAGCCATTCATCTTGCTAAAGGCGGGCTTGGGGTCGCTCTCCTCCACCACCGTCTCTGACAGGGCCCGTGTAGTCCAGGGTGAGTCGAAGCATTTGAGCAAGATGGACACGAAGTGCTCCAGTTTGGAGCTGGTTCGAGGGAACTTGAACCAGAAGTTGCTGCAGGCCAGGAAGATGAGCGTGTGCAGCAGCACCAGGTAGGGGAAGTACTTGGCAAACCAGTGCAGACGGTTCTCGTAGCACACGGCGTCCACGTAGTTATACTGGTGCCGATCCAAGTTGTACTCGATGCCCTTGGGGCCCGTGTCAGGGGTCGGAAGGATGGTAGAGTTGGGGTAGGAGGGCTCTGGGCCAGGGGCCGCCCATCCCCGGAAAGAGTCGTTGCAGGAGTCCTTGGTGACCCACTTACAAGGCAGGCAGATCATCTTATCCTGGGTGACCTGCAGTGTGCCCCCAAAGACTGCGATCATCAGCATGACAATGGAGATGTAGTCGGTGAACACGTCCCACCATGGCTTCAGGATCCGGTACGCTGGCTGGGTGTCGGCAAAGTAGCGCAGCTCTGTCACTGGAATCATGGTTCAACCTAGAAGGGATCCACGAGAGGGAGTTACCGCAGGCGGCCGAGCTTTCTGGGGCCCATGGGTCAGGCGAAGGAGACCTGTTGCCTCAAATTCCGCTTGGAGTCTAGCGGGTGGGTGTCAGAGCTGCAGCACTCGCAGGACAGCCCACAGATCAGCCTTCCTCCGGAAACCAGGGGGTCCTCAGGCAGCTGGGAAACTGCTGTGGGGAAGGCAAGCGGCCTCCCCATTAAACGAAAAGGGGGAGCAAGCATGGCGATCAGACCTGCACCGGCAGATGGCTAATTCAGCCTCACAGCAAGAACATTCTGGAATTCCCAGCCAGACCCCCTCCTCTCACTGATCAGACTGACTGGAGGGGCTTGTTGAAAGCCCCCCATTCACCAGGAACCAGCTACCATGAAGCTACACCAGTGACTCAAAGAGATTTCCACAAAGTATGAGAAAAACCAAATGGGGAAAAGGGCACGTAATGTGAACTCACTTTTGTACCCAACCAGGGAAGTTGGAGAACTCCTGTGTGTATAGTTCTGCCCATGCAGGGCTCCAGGGCCGCAGGACACACACCCAGTAGGAGCCCCAGGAAGAGCGCCTCGGTGGAACAAGAGAACAAACACGTTCTCCACCCCAGGCAGGATGACACAATCGCAAACACGCATTTACGTAAAGTGATCTCTGGTTCCGTCCGTCCTTGCGTGTGTGTGAAAGTTAGAAGCAGCAGCAGCAGCAGCAGGCTCTCTCCGAGAAGAGTCCAATTCAGCAGGTCTTCGGTAAAGCCGGGAATATGACTTTTTAATATGTGACTTTGGTGACGCTAATGATTGACCAAATTTGGGAAACGCCGGGTAAGAAGCCACGTTCAGGAAATCCTGGTCGCTCTGCCAAGGCACGTTGCTCTTGCACCGAGCAGTGTTAAGATGAACTGGATGAAAAAGGTTTGAGATGGTCGAGGGAGAAGGCCTGGGGAAAAATACAAAGCATCAGGGCAGAAATAAAATCTCTGTATAAAAAGACTATGCAGACCCTGGCTGGTAGCGCAGTGGGTAAGGCGCCGGCCTGCGAACCCAAAGGTCGCAGGTTCGATTCCCCAGCCAGGGCACATAACCAGGTTGCAAAGCCAGGTCTCCAGCCAGGTCTGTGGCTGGAGGCAGGTGAAATGCAACCATACATTGATGTCTCTCTCCCTCTCTGCCTCTCTCCCTTCCCCTCTTTCTAAAAAAATAATGAAATAAAATCTTTAAGAAAAAAAAAAAAAAAAGTTGTTGCAGTGATGTGGCATAGAAAAAGCCAAAAAAAACTTAAAAAAAAAAAAAAAAAAAAGACTATGCAGGGTTGCCCATTGTTAACTTTTCTTTAAAATTGATTTTAGAGTGGGAGAAGAGAGAAAGAGAAAGAGAAAGAGAAAGAGAGAGAAAGAAAGAGAAAGAGAGAGAGCGCGCGCGAGAGAAACGTCAATGTGTTGTTCCACTTATTTATGCATTCTCTGGTTCCTTCTTGTTTGTTCCCTGACCAGGGACTGAACCCGCAACCTTAGCATATTGGTTCAATGCTCTGACCAACTGAGCTGCTCAGCCAGGGCCAATTTTATTTTATTTTTATTTTTTAAAAAGATTTTATTTATTATTATTTTTAGAGAGAGGGGAAGGGAGGGAGGCAGAGAGGGAGAGAAACATCAATGTATAGTTGCCTTTCACCTGCCTCCAGCTACGCATCTGGCTAAAGACCTGGCTTGCAACCTGGGTATGTGCCCTGGCTGGGAATTGAACCAGCAACCTTTGGGTTTGCAAGCTGGCACCTTTCCACTGAGCCACCAGCCAGGACCTATTTCATTTTTTAAAAGATTTTATTTACATTTTTTTTTTAGAGAGAGAAAGGAGGGCAAAAGAGAGAGACAGAGAGAAACATCAACATGTGAGAGAAAACACCGACCAGTTGTCTCTCACATGCCCCTAACTGGGGGCCTGGCCCACACCCAGGTATATGCCCTGACTGGGAATTGAACCAGCAACCTCTCCATTTGCAGGCTGGTGCTTAATCCACGGAGCCACAACCAGCCAGGGCTAAATACCCATGTTTTGACAAATGGGTCTGTTTTTCTTGGGAGAGGAACAGGGTGCCCAGTTCATGGGACAGGGCTCCCTTGTTTTCATTACTGACAACATAATGACAATAGTACCGAACGCTCCTTAAGACAGAGCCTCCTGTCCTCCACACACTGGGATGGGTAGGGAGGAGAGGAGGGAGACAAGGAATCGGGGCACTGAGAGGGCTGGTGCCAGGCACCGAGCTCGCCTTTACCATGGGGTCCCTCTCACGGAATCCCTTCGATACCCAAATTCGGGGCCTACCTTCAGCCCCATTCCATAGATAGGAGAAAGGAAGGCCCAGAGAGGTAGAGTCACTCTTGTCAACCACCTCCGACTTGGGTCCTCACCACTAAGTGGCCTTGTCTCCACCTGCCTGCTCAGTCGTCCCATACACTAGGGGTAGCAGAGCTCAGGTCACCGCAAGGCCAGCAGACGCCAGCACTGCCCTGGGAGCATCATTCCAGCCCAGAGTCAGCCCTCCTGGAGAGGTCAGGAGGCACAGGCCAGGGGGAGCGCCCACCCCACAGGAAGGCCGGGCCCTCTAATGACCTGCTGGCTCCTCGCACCACCCACACTCCCGGGAAAGTGGCACTCTGGGGGGGCCTGCTGGGTCAGGCAGCCAGCCTCCAGCTGAGACCCCTGGACATTTGCCTCTATCTTCCTGGCTCCCTGAGTCCAAATCCAGTGGGACACCCCGTCCCTAGGGACCGGAAGAGGGAGGAGAACAAGATGAGAGGGCCCAAGGGCCTGTGACGGCCTGCCCTGGAAAGTCCAGGATGAGTGGGCCAGGGCAGGGTGCCAGGTGTGGGCGGGGAGGCAGCTGAGGGTCAGGCAGGATGTGGTTGCAGCCTCCCTTTTTCGCAGGGGAATGGGTGTGTCCGGAGCGTGGAGAGCACCCTGCCTCACAGCAAGGAGGCGTCTCTGGGCCTCCACTACCCCCAACTCTGCACACACTGCCTGACTCCCGGGTCTGAGGCGGAAACTGTCCACAGCTCCATTCGCTGGGGGGGAGCCTGACGCTCTATGAGGCAGGACACAGTCCCGTCTGTCGGCCCCAGCACGCCCGGCTCTTATGCCTCACACACTCGTCCACGCCCAACCCCTGGTCTTGATGCACATCCTGAACGCTGCTCAACCCTTGGCTCCGCCCTGTGGGGCCAATAAAGGTGACTAAGGTTTGTCCCTTACCTCAGGGGCCTCTTGACTCAGTGTGAGTGTGCGGAAAAGGGTAAGACAGACAGAGTGACCAAACGACGGGGAGGGGCAGCTGCTGCTACAGCAGGAGAGACGGGCACCAGCCTCGTGCTGGGGAGGGCTTCAAGGAGCTGGGTCTCAGGCAAGCTCCTCACGGCGTGCAGCCTCAGGTTCTCAGATACAGGGGGCAGTGGCCTCTAGGGACTAGCGGAAGGAGTGCATGGAATTCCGTGCATTTACAGAGCTTAGTGCAGAATGGGGCAGGCAACCTGGGTATGTGTCAACTCTCCTCGACCTCCTCGTCACCTGGGAGAGGGCCAGATGCCCCTTAGGGTCAGGAGTCTTCAGCACACAGTAGGTGCTCAATGAATTCAGCGGAAAGTCCGAGAGGCTAGGACCAGAGTGGGCGCAGCGAGAGTAAGGGCTGCATAGTGTGGCAGGCAAAGGCAACCTCAGTTTCGGGGGTCCTGGGCTGGCCTGGCCGGGCTGCGGGGGCACAGGGAGGAAGCAGCCCAACCCTGGGGCCCGGGGAAGGCCATGCATCCCTCGCAGGTAGGGAGCTCCAGCGCAGCCACCCGCCCCAGGCACTGGCAACTCAAGGGGACTAACACCTCAGGACACACATTCGGAGCAGCTCCCCATCCCAGACGGACAACTGAGAGCTACACAAGCCCGGGAGGAGCAGCTTATTTTGGTACCCCTTTTTTTACTCAAAAAGTTTTATGATAGTAAAATACCTGTAACCTAAAAGTACAGTCCAGTGGCCTTGGGTGCATCCACATGCTGCACAGCCATCTGTCCACAGAACTTGTCACCGTGCAAAACGGACTCACTCCCTATTTCTCTCCCCCTGAAACCCCTGGCAACCACCATTCTACCTGGTTTCTATCAGTTTGACAACTCTAGGGACCTCGTATCAGAGGAACGACAGTTTGTCCTTTTGTGTCTGGCTGATTTCACTGAACATGCTATCCTCAGGTTCCTCCACGTTCTAGCAGGTGTAAGCATTTCCTTCCTTTTCTGGCTGAATAATGCCCCTAATGCCCATCTCATAGACAAGGCAACTGATGTGCAGGGAGAGAAGTGAGGTGCCAACTTCACCTGCCTGTCCGTGACACCAGATCTCCTCCAGAGGGCCCTTTGGAGGCAGCAGGCCCCACCTGGCAGCAGTCAGAAGAGCAGGGAAGGGAGAGGGGGAAGGACAAGGGAGTGACCTTTTCTTCACTTTACTGAAAGCCCTTTTCAGCTGTTTCCTGCAGAGTGTGCATTCATCCCCTTCCCTTACTCAGCCCTCCGGAGCCAACACTGCCTCCCAACAGAGGTGTGTAAATAACTTTTCAGCCAGGGCCTCAGTTTCCCTGTTTGAAAAACAGCAGAGAATCTGCCACAGATGTGCCCATATTTTGTAAAAGGCGGTCAAGGTACCAAGTGGGTATGTGATCACGGAATACAGAACTTGAAACATAAGAGAAAGACAATCTAACAGGAGAAAAAAACTACAAGTGGAAGTTAATGTATAAATTCTTTTTTTTTTTTTTTTTAAGATTTTATTCATTATGTTTAGAGAGAAGAGCAGGAGGGAGGAAAAAAGGCAGAAAAACACCAATGTATAGTTAGTTGCCTTTTACCTGCCTCCAGCTATGGACCTGGCTGGAGACCTGGCTTGCAACCTGGTTATGTGCCCTGGCTGGGAACCAAACCAGCAACCTTGGGTTCACAGGCCGGCACTTAACCAGCCAGGACTATATACGCAACTTTTAAAAAATAAATTCCAGGGTCTTTTGGTCCTCCTCATATATACACATGTATTGAGGATATAAAAACTGAGCCCTGGTTGGTGGCACAGTGGATAAGGCGCCAGCCTGAGAACCCAAAGGTTGCTGGTTCGATTCCCAGCCAGGGCACATAACCAGGTGCAAGCCAAGTCTCCAGCCAGGTCTCCAGCCAGGTCCGTGGCTGGATGCAGGTGAAAGGCAACCACACATGGATGTCTCTCTCCCTCTCTGCCTCTCCCCCTTCCCCTCTAAAAGTAATAAATAAAATATTTTTAAAAAATGTGTCAAAGGCCCCCAAAATCAAGGTAATAACTTCACTTAGTGAGGGAAGAAAATGGGATTGAAAAGGAGATGTCAACTGTGCCTGAAATAATTTGAGAGAGAGAGAGAATCTGAAGCAATTACTGCAAAAATTAAGGTTTGACAAGATGAAGTGCTGGATACAGAGGTATTTGTTCAGTTTCATCCTTTTCTGTGTGTTTGAATGATTTCATACAACATTTAACACAACAACTACCCTGGCCAGCCCTCATACCTGCCAGGCAGTGGCAACTGGGCCCAGTGGCCAGGGCGGCAGATTCAGCACTCAGCTTCTTCCAACTGCCCTGCTGCTCACCGGGCGCAGCGCCTGGGGTCCCCGAGGACCCTGCAGAGTCAGCATCACCGCTTCCCAGCCTCGCTTTGTGCCCAGGGAGATGCTGAGGTGTGTAGTGCGCAGCCAGACCCTTCTTGGTGCTGCACACGCAGGTGGGGAGAGTGGGCCCAGGTTCCAGCAGCAAGGATGGAGCATCGCTGTTCCTGAGTCAGGTAAGCAACCCACAGGCCCCCGACCCTGCCCTCTGTTGCAGACGGACCTCAGGGAATGCAGAAGCCTTTGGAGTTGTGGAGACACAGGTTCAAATCCAGTTCTACCATAAAATAATTCCATGGCCCCAGGCAAATGATTTAGCTCAAGCCTCTCTTTCTTCAGTTTTAAAAAAAGAATAGTCCTGGCTGGTGGCTCAGTGGATAAGGTGTCAGCCTGCGAACCCAAAGGTCGCTGGATCACTTCCCAGCCAGGGCACATAACCAGGTTGCAAGCCAGGTTTCCAGCCAGGTACATGGCTGGAGGCAGGTGAAAGGCAACCATACATTAATGTTTCTCTCCCTTTCTCCCTCCCTCCCTTCCCCTGTCTAAAAATAATAAATAAAATCTTTTTTAAAAATTAAAATGAATAATTTTTTAAAATAAATAAAATAAAATAAAATAAGAATAATGCTGCCCTGGCCAGGTGGCTCAGTTGGTTAGGTGGTGTCCTGTAACCAAAAGGTTTCAGGTTCGATCCCTAGTCAGGGCATGTACAGGAGACAACTGATCAATGTTTTTCTCTCACATCAATATTTTTCTCTTTCTCTCTCCTTTCCCCTGTCTCTAAAATCTGGTAAAGATTAAAAAAAAAAAAAAAGTAATACTACTTACCTCAGACATCTGTATACAGTGATAAAAAAAGATGTCCAAGTTCTAAGTAATACAGAAAGAAGTGCTGATGAATACAAACATGACCAGTGAAAGAAGCCAGACCCAAAAGGACAAATACTGTACAAATCCACTGCTCTGAGGTCCCTAGAGTGGTCACATTCATAGAGACACACAGTAGAATGGTGGGTGCTAGCGTGTTTAGTGGGGACAGTTTCAGTTTGGGAAGAGTTCTGGAAATGGGCAGTGGTGATGATTTTACGATGTGAATGTAACTTAATACCGTTGAACTGTATGCTTGAAAATGGTTAAGGTGGTAAATTTCATGATTTATCCTTACATACATATACGTGTGTGTATCTTTAATCCTCACCTGAATGTATGTTTTCTTTCCATTGATATGAGAGAGAGGAAGGGAGGGAAGGAGAAGGTGGGAGTGGGGGGGGGGGGTCAGTGTGACAGAAACAGTGATCAGTAGCCTTCCTCATGCACCCCTACCGAAGTTCAAACCCATGACCTAGGCATGTGCCCTGACTGGGAATCAATCAAACAGGCAACCTTCTGGTACATGGGACAATGCTCCAACAAACTGAGCCACTGAACCAGGGTATGTATTATGTATATTTTACCACAATATAAAATATTAGGAAAGGGAGGGGGACAGAGGGGAGCAAAAAGGGGATGGATGTAATACAACAACAATAAATTTTTTTTTAAATTAGGAAAAATCATATAATCCCATTCTTGTTTTAAAAAAATTAGATCAGCCCTGGATAAGGCACTGGCCTATAAACTGAAAGGTCGCTGGTTCGATTCCCAGCCAGGGCACATAGCCAGGTTGCAAGCCAGGTCTCCAGCCAGGTCTATAGCTGGAGGCAGGTGAAAGGCAACCACACATTGATGTCCCTCTCCCTCTGCCTCACTCCTTTTACCTCTCTCTAAGAATAATAAATAAAAAATCTTAAAAATAAAAATTAGATTAGTAACAAACCTATTCCTATAGGTGTAGAAAAACCTAGAAAGCTGTACATAGAACTACATATGGTTAAATATACAGGTACAAATTTTGAAAGTTCTTCTATTATTTTTTTTAAAGATTTTATTTATTATTTTTAGAGAGAAGGGAAGGAAGGGAGGCAGAGAGGAACAGAGACATCAGTGTATGGTTGCCTTTTTTCACCTGCCTCCAGCTACAGACCTGGCTGGAGACCTGGCTTGCAACCTGGTTATGTGCCCTGGCTAGGAATCGAACCAGTGACCTTTGGGTTTGCAGGCCAGCACCTTATCCACTGAGCCACCAGCCAGGGCTGCTGTTCTATTATTTAAATCCAGGACTTTTATAAGTAGGAAAATACCCCTGGGGAAAAAGCCAAAGGACTTCCTCACTGTGTGGTTTCCGAGGATCCTAAGTTTACGAGGAGTGGGTAGCGGCCACCTCCTGTGTTAGAGGAAGGTGGGTGGCTTCGCTGCCCTGGCAGCAGGCCCACTTCAGCAGGGCACACGCCTCCCTGCATGGCAGCTTGTCCTCTCCGAGCCTCAGTTTCCTCAACTGCCCGAGGGCACGACTACAGTAGCTACCTCAGAGGCCTACTGTGAGAATTAAAAACAAGACCATGTAAACTCTGTCAGACCTGTCTCCCACAGAGGAAAGCACGCTCTAGTTACAGCCCAGCTGCTGTGGCAGAAAGCCCTCCAAGAATTCAAGGAAGAGACACCAGGTGAGGGCAGAGCCAAAAGCACAAACACCTACAGCCCCGGCCAGACAGCCAGAGGTGCCCAGAACCTCCAGGACTCATACAGCCATGAACTTCTGGAGCCCCTCCTGGCTCAGGACCCTAGCAAAGGACGGGGACAGAGCTGGCACTCTGCTCCCAGCACTGCCCCTGGGGTGTCAGGCCTGGTCCCCACTGTTGGCTGATTTCCTCCTGAAGCTTCTTACGAAGAAATGATACGCTGCCTGCTTAGGCCAGGAGGAGACCACCCAACACGCTCCAGCCCCACTGCATCCTGCGGACATTGGGCCGCTACACCTGAGCGGGGCAGCGGGTAAACAGGGCACAGAGAGCCTTTTGTTGCAGCCCCAAAAGAGAGGCTGGGAAACCTCGCCGGCAGCAGGGAACTCGGGAGGCTGGCACCCCTGCTGTACCACAGTTAGGAAGGCTGCCCGGGGACACTCCCCCAGGCAAGGGGGTAGGGCCATGCCCAGAGCCCCAGGAATACACAGGGCCACTGGCCTGGTCCTGGGAGGGGCCTGAGCCTGTGATCTGCTGCTCAGTCAGCCCAGGGCCAGAGGGGAGAGGATGCGGCCTGTCCTGTGGCGCACACAGGCCCCACCCCAGCGTGGGACAGGGCCCTCCAAGCCCCACAGCCAACTGGCATGAGTCAGCACTGGGCTGGGGGCGCTGCCTGGCCTGGCATTCTTCCTGCCGAGAGAGGCACACCCTCACTTCCCAGGGAAAGGAAAAGGGGAAACAGTCTGGGGTGGGGGCATGTTTCAGTTCACATTTGGGCTGGGCCTTCCTAACAGGCCTGTCTTCCTGCAAACTTGTAAAGGAGGGGCCTGACTTTCGGGTAAAGCGTGACAGGTAGGGGACACCCACCTTGGCCTTCCCCCACGGGGAGCCAAGCACACAGAAGCAAAAAGCCAAGCTGGAGGTGAGGGCTCCCCTCAACCCTCAGGTCAGCATTAGAGCAGCTGGGTCCTGACACTGCACCCACACTTCTGTGCCTCAGTTCTCAGTCTCCATGCGAACCAATAAGGTGGCTCCAGTGTGTGACCTCAGGAAAGCCACTCTGTCTCCCAGGGCTCTGGTTTCCTCATCTGTAAAATGGGCTGATGGGTCCATTCCTTGTAGGGTGGTGATGGCAACCAAGGGAGGCAGTCCCTAGACACTTCTGTCCCAGGGCTGGCTACAGAATAAGCTTCCATAATGGTAGATGCTCTTTTGTTGTGGTCTCAGTCCCTTGAAGGGTCTGAAGTCTGCAGCCCAGAGAGGTTAAGTGGCCCGCCTAAGGCCACAGAGCTAGGGCAGGAAAGATCAGCCCAGATCTGACTTTCCATTGCGCCAATCTGCCTCAAAGGCAAGCTGGTCTCCTGGACCCAGCCAGGTTCCCAGACCCCTGGAGATGCTTCCTAGGACAAGATCGCCTTTTCCTGAGGGGACCCCAGCAGGCCATGCTCGGATGCTCCTGGGACTCACAGGCACAGCTTTAAGAAAACTTTGGAAGGGAACCCAGCTCTGTATTTAGGCCCAGAAGCCAGGTGTCAGGTCTGGGCCTGTCGGGACAGAGAGGCCTTGGAGACAGGTTTTGGTCTGCTACTGCCTTCTAGACAAGTTACAAAATGTGGGCAGGAGCACCCAAGGGCGGCCAGGTCCCAGAGGACTGGCACTGAGGGGCCTGGCTGCAGATGACATGCCTGTTGCCCGCTCACTGGGCTGGAGGGGGCTGTCCCCTGAGATGCCGACCCAAAGCGCCAGCTGGGAGACACGAAGGACAGGCCTCCCACAAAGCTCCGCCCTTACGTAACTGTCGGCCGCACGGACTGTCCGAGGGCGTGAATCTGGCAGCGATGCCTCTGAGAATGTCCAGGTGGCACGTGAGAGCTATGGAATTTTACTGCCACTTTCACTCTAGTGCAACGTTACTCCAGGCAAGAGGCTGTACAGCAGGTGTCCATTTAATCTTGAGGTTTTAAGCCTTTAAGAGATGCCAAAATGTAGAACTTGCTACAAATGCCATAGAAATGCGTTGGGGGAGGCAGCTGGGGTATCCATGGCTGGACGGAACAGCTACTCTGGAAACCTCAGCCCCACACTTCCTCGATGAAAGGTCAAATGCCCCGACCTCCACGCCACATGCTGGGACCTCGCTAAAATCCTGGGACTTGGGGGAGCTAAGTCGGCGTCTACACCACGGATATCAGTTCCCGTGGCAGAGAACTGTCACCAGAGGTGGGGACCCAGGCTGAAAGAGTCACCCTGGGCAGTGTTTCCCGGCATGGCCTAGAGCGCCACAGTGGCCTGGGGAGCTTTTTCCAAGTGCAGGCTCCTGGCCCGGCCTCCAGGCCGACTGCAGGTCTATGCTGGTGGGCGCAGGGGAACCAGCGCTTCCAACAAGCCCCCACGAGACTCTGAAGTACCCCCAAGCCCAGGCACCTACAGAGGAAGGCGGAAGGTGGGTGAAAGCACCTGCTGCAAAGGCAAACAGAAGAGGGTTTGAATCCCGGCTTTACCCCTAAGACAACTTTGGGCAACAGCCCACGTCCCTCCAGGCCTGGGTCTCCTGGCCTGGAAAATAGTGAGACGACCTCCCACAGGGGCTCTGGTGGGTCAGGTAGCAGACGCACATAAGGCCACTGAGAAAGACCATGGGACCCGAAGGCCCTGCTCCTGGAAGGAGAAGAAAGCAGAGAGGCCAACTCCTGGGGTTCCCTGCCAAAATGTCCGTGAGAAGGACAGAGACTGCAGGGAAAGACTGAGGGGGAAACACTGGGAGGGGGAGGAGCACACCAGGGAGCCCAGAGCCCTGCCAGGTGAGGGGAGACTTCCCCCGCACAGCCCTCATCCCCGGCTAGGTCCTGCCAAACCCACTCTCCGGTTTCTATAGATCCAGGCTGCCTGGGTAAACCAAGTCAGGGCAAAAGCAACAACTCAAGTGTCCCCTCAACCGCCCAACCAGCCTGTGCCCCAGGCAGACAGGAAGGCCAAACCTCTCAGGCCGGCCGGTGCCATTCCCTCTATGCCGTCCCTGGCACAGGGAGGAATTCTGATCCCAGATAAGTAGGACCTGCTGTTTCCTGCTCCTCATAGGCCAGACTTCAGCTCGGGCCTCGCCTCTCTGTAGGACAGAGGTCCTCAAAACCAACAGGAAACTCCCACAGGGCAGGGCCCAGAGTTGCTATCCTTGTCCCAATAAATAGGAGAGTCAACAAAATCACACAGCAGGCATTTCCCTCCCTGCTCTGCTGCCAAAGCTCCAACCCACTGCTCAAAACTCCCCACGGTGAGGGAAGGGAGCAACGGGGTGGGAGAGCCATGTGGGGACATTATGACAGGACACGCACTCTCAGCCCTCCCTTGCCCAGAAGAGGTCCAGGGGCGGCCCATAATGAAGCAAGGGTAAGCTGTGGACAGCAGCTGTCACTGGACTTGCTTTTGGGTGAATGAGCAAATAGAGTAACACATGTGGAAGAAGACACCCCACCCCATTCCCATGGCTGGAGAGGGAGATTACGGGAGACTTGCACTTTCTATAGGACGTTAAAACCAAATATTGTAAAAGCAGAATTAACATGCAACTATATTGGTAATAACAAAAAATAGTAAGATTATTATTCCTTTTAAAAGCCAGGCTAGGGAGGGCCAGGCCTTCCTTAACAAAACGCTGAGCTGGGCGATGACTGCAGGGAAGACTCGGGCAGGAAGCAAAGGGTCTTGGCCCAGGATTTCAGGGTCAGGTTCAAGTCCCATGTCCCTGCCTTCCTTGCTTATGAGTTTGGGTAAATTGCTTCCTCCCTCTCAGCCTCATTTTCCTCATATGCAAATGGGAGGAAGGCCACTGCCTGAGCTTCCTAACATGATCAAGGGAGATCACTGAGAAGGGTGTGTTTTCCAAATAATAAAGCTGCTATGATCAGGGAACACGTCTGGGACACACACTTATCTCTCCATCAACATGGGACATAGGTGCTGATAGCACCTCCTCTGTGTTGACGAGGAAACTGAGGCTCATGGAGGTACACTGACTGGTCTGAAGTCCCTGAGGGAGCATGAGAGATGGAACGTTGGTCCTGACCAGGGCACCACCTGCCTGTGGGAACTGCTTTCCAGAGTGTGGGCTGCGAAACCCCAGGCCCCGTAGAGGTCCATCCACATGATCAAACGAGTGTGGGGAAACATGACTTGCTAGTTCCCTCTTCGAGCCTCGGCACGCTTCCTTCAAAGCACCCATGGCTCTGGGAAGTCCTGTAGCAATGACAAGAAGCTGCCATTTCCCACTGTGGCCTAAGAAACTGGTACCCCATGGAACACCCCCTGGGAAATGTGGTCATGAGACAGCATCCACAACAACCCAGCCTCACAAGAGCTGAAGGAGAAAAACCGGAGGGTGGCAATGAAACTGAACACGGCACTCGAAGACCACAGCGACCAGATGCTACTCAGCTGGCCGCTGAGTCGGGAGGAGCAGGAAGCACACTGTCTTCTGCTGCCTCTGCCCCGATGCCCCAGACCTACAGGGAGAAGAGCCGAGCACTGGAGAGACAGGGGAGATGCTGCCCCCTTCTCCCCAGCCTGGGGCAGGCACCTGGGCAGAGGCTGCAGCCGGCTTGGAGGGAGAGGGGCCCAGTCCTTACCCCGGGGCCGGCTCTGCTATCTGCGTGCTGGCTGTCGGTGCTGAGGCTGGCCCACTTCTGTCTGGGCAGGGTCCTGGCATTTCTTTCGCTCCATGGAAGCTGCCTCCCTACGAGGAAGCAAGAGCTACTGTCAGCAGGGATGTGTGTGACTATCAGAGTTACCTGCTGTGCTATCAACATTTTCTGGATGCCTGCTTGGTGCCAGGCCCTCAGCTGGGCGCTGGGGTGACAACAGAGAATCAGACAGTCTACTGGGGAGGTGCCAAGTCAATAGTTACAACTGGCCCTTGGAAGCCAAGGGCTGTGTCACAGGGAACCCAGAAGCTAAGGAAACATGGAAGAAACACTAGACCCCTGCGGGGGTCCAGGAAGGTTTCCCAGAAAACGTGTTACCTGGTTTGACTGCTGAGCAAGAGCAGGAGTTGGAGAGAGAACATTCCAGGCAGAGAGAACAACACGCTTCCTGGAGGGGGAAAACTAGCCCCTAGTGAATGTTGAGTGGTTCAACCCCGCTGGATCCAGGGCTAGAGGTGGCCGTGGAGAGAGATGAGCTATTATGCAGTTAGCCAGGCCCAGGCCAAGACACATCCTCAGTCCAGATGCATAACTTTGACTCAAATGCAAAACCCAACCAGCACCTACTGGTCAAGAAGCATTTCGTGAGCATCTACTACATGCCAGCCCTCTGCTGGGAAATACCCACAAGACTAAGCAACACAAGTTAGCAGGGTGAGGACAGAAGTGGACTCAGACTAGAGGGAGGACCGAAATCAGCCAGGACCTGGGTGCAAGGCCCAGCATCGGGGGAAGGCCAAAGGGTGACACGAGTCAGCAGGAAAGAGGGGTGGGGGGAGTGCAGCAGACATAGGAACTTGGAAAATTCTAGGAGGGCTTGTGCAGCCTTCCAACCACTTACGCTGAGGAGCATCATCATACCTATTCAGTGCTAGGCATGGTGCTAGAAGGAAAGAGGCAGAAGATGGTCTCCAGCCTCATGGGAAACAATGACCCAGCAATCCCATGCACAGTGACAGCCACGAGGCAGAAAAGCACCTGGAGCTGTGAAGCCCCAGAGGTCATCTAAGCCAGCCACTACCCCTGTCCCCTCTGATGGGGACACCCACCAGGCCAGTCTAGTCACTGCCTCCGGCAGGACCAGGACCAGGAACTCTGGCTTCTGGACTCCCTGTAACTGAGTCTCCTACTCCTTCTTCTAGAAAACACACATATTCACCCAGAGCTAATGGCTCTTTTCTGGGGCTGCTTCTGTAATGTTTCTGTAATTAATCTGTATCAATGTTTTCCTACCCGCCTCTCCTCCCAGACTGCGGCCCAGAGGAGCCCAGGACCTGTACTCTAGCACCATGCTGAACCAGGCCAGGCGCCTATTAACGGACGGCTGAGTGACTAAATGGACAAGTTGGGGATGCAGAGAGAGAGTGTGCTGGGCTCTAGGGTTCCATGTCCAGCCCACCCGACTCTGACAAGGTCCTAAGACTACCTGCCTGTGCCTCCACATCCCCATGTAAAAACCTGGAATCATCTCCACTCTCAGGAGTCAGAAATCAGACTGATTCCTTCCCTTCAACTCCTACGGGTGCAGTCCAGGCCAGGCCAGAAGCCACCCACTGCCCAGCCATGACCCTGAGTTCTGGCCTCCTGGGGTAACTAACCCTCAGGAACCCCACTGTTGAGCAAGGCCGCTCCAAGTCTGCAAAGGAAACTGTTTCCTGCTGGGTGTGCCCAAGGGATGTAGTACACAAGCATCTGGATGAGTTCTGGCGAAGGAGTCACAATCATTCCCTCCGCCCCCGCTCTATGTTTCACAGCCCCTGGAAAGCAGCAGGGCACTACACCCAACCCCAAAGAATCTCTAAAACTGGGAACACATGGAGGCAGAGGCCACGCTATTCATGCCCTAGCATCTCTCCAAAAGCCGGTCCTCCAGCATAAGTCATCTGCCCTTGCCTCCCCTGGTAAGCCAGAGAGGAACTTGACCTTCACGAAGGCAAAGCCAATGTGAATGAGCCACGGGCACTGCCCAGTCCCTCTGAACAAACTCTCACTCCTCCATCCCCTACAAAGGAAGTATCACCAACAGCAGACCTCCCCTTTCTGCCTCCAGTCTGTCTGTCTGCCAGTCTGTCTGCTCCAGAGGGCAGGATACAGTCGGGCAGGGGTTATATGGACTCCTAATGGGAAAGGTGGGAGAGGCCCTTGGAGGCTTTCAGCTTCTCAAATCCTTCCACAATTTAGGCCCTTTTCCTCACCACATTCTCTCCCTCCTCATCCTCACACCTCATCCTCCAAAGGTTCCCTGGAGTAGGGCAGGGAAGTGGCAGGTCAGGGGAATGTGGTCACCAAGGGACGGCCCCACCCTTTCAGCCAGGGGGCTGTGGACACCCCCCAACCATCTCTCTTCCTTTCCAAAAACGGCAGCAGTTGCATCAGCTGAGAACCAGCCCAATCTCCGTTCACTCCAGCCCAGATCAAGGGGAAGAAGCTAGTCGACAAAAGGAGCAGAATCATTGTGAACCCCAAGGGTGCGGGGTTCTGCTCCTTTGGCCTGGGAACCAGCTCTGCTGGATAGCCAGCTCCCCCATAGCGGTACCAGCCCGGCCCCAATCAGATCCGGCCCTGAGGCCCTTGCCCCAGGACCGTCTCCCCCAGGACCTCAGCCCAGGCAGGCCCCAAAAGCCTAGCCAGGGACCCTGCCCCCAAGTCAGGGCTTCTTTCCCCACCAGATCAAAAGGAGGGACAAGGGGAAAGGAGGGGTCAAGCGCCCAGGAAAAGGGAGCAGGGGGGGAAAACCTTTGAAAATGAAAAAGAGCTGGGAAGGAGAGAGCCCCGAGGTGGAACCTCTACGAAAAGGGGAGTATGTGCAGGAGTGAAGATCTGGGGTTCTAGGGAATGGCAAGGGACCCGGGGTGAAGCGGAAACTCCCAGTAAGTAGAGCGCAAGGAGGTACGGGGTGCCTGGGAGGGGGCTCGCGCGCCGCGGCGCCAGGGAGAGGGTGCGGTTCCAGGGACCCGAGGGAACAGGGAGACCGGACACCCGCAGAACTGAACTGCCACCCGAGGCCCCAGGGAGCCGGTCCCCGCGGGCACGGTCGGCGCTGCCCCGGCGCCCGGAGCCGGGCAGCTGGCCGGCGGCGCGTAGGAGTGGTTTTGGAGAGGTGACAGCGCGCGCCCCTTTCCCCACCCCACCCACTCACCTGGGCCCGCCGCGTCCGGCCGCCCAGCAGGCAGCCCCTCGGGCCCCGCCGCTCAGTCCCGCCACCGGCCGCTGCGCCCCTCCGGCGCCTCCTTTTGTTTGTCCCTCACTGCACCACTCAGCCTTCTCCGCCCCGGAAGTGACGTCACGCCAAGGCGCGAACGCGGCGGCAACGGCGCCGCCATCTTTTTGTGGGGCGCTAACTCACCACCCTCCACCCGCCCGGGTTCCCTGCTGACGCCATGTTGTTTGAGGGCGGAAGTAGCGGAGCCTGGCCTCGGTCCGTTTAAAGGGACAGGAACCACTCTAACCTTCGAGGAGACCTTGGTGATAGGGGTGAAGCTTCCAAGGCCAAGGTGAGTAGCCGGTGTTGATGGTCCTTGCTGCTCCGAGGTTAAGCCCTGAGGACGGAGGGTCTGGTATCCGGTTCCGAGCTGGATCGTTCCAAAGTACTCGAACCATTAGGTGCTATGAAATGCCCCTCCTGCTTAGGAGCTGTTCGCGGAAATGAATTGTGCGGGTTTCTCGCTGACTCGCGTTCTTACCCTGGGACCCGCAAGCTGATCTTTTCCTGCACCCACATTTCCCCTGCCCGACACCCGCGATAGAACTGGTAGGGAAGATGGGACCCACGGTAATTCGGTAAATTCTAGGCAGAGCCGAGGCTGAAACCGGGGTCCCGGACTCCAGCTCCGCATGTGTGTGGATCTCGAGCCCTCGCAGTTCCCAGACAGAGCATGGTGAGAGCAACCAAGTTCAGCAGCAATCCATAAAGTGGCATAATGTGCAGCCACTAAAGTGCAAAATGTGCACTCCGCACCAGGGGACGACTTGTAAGCTTGCCTTAAATGAAAAAAGGAAGGGGCAAAAAGAACAGCCTTGGTCAGCGCTACAGTTTGTGTAAAAAGAAGTGTGTAGGGGTGGGGTTGTCTGCAAGTGTGTGCACCCGTCAGTCGTCTGGTAGGATAAATAAAAAGTTAACTGTCGTGGCCTCCAGCCAAGAACAGGGTCCCTGGGTACCAGGACAAGGGAGAAGAATTTACTACCATGTGCACAGGTTGGTTGCTTTTCTTTTTGAGTATTAAATATTAAATATTTTATTAATTAATGTTTTGTTTTTAAAGAATTTATTATTTTCAGAGAAAGGGGCAGGGAGGGAGGCAGAGAGAGAGAGAAACATCAACGTATGGTTGCCTTTCACCTGCCTCCAGCCATAGATCTGGCTGGAGACCTGGCTTGCAACCTGGTTATGTGCCCTGGCTGGGGAATCAAACCAGCGACATTTGGGTTTGCAGGCTGGCCCCTTATTCACTGCGCCACTGGCCAGAGCTTTCATTATTTTTAGAGAGAAGGGCAGGGTGGGAGGAAGAAAGGAAAACATCAATATATGGACCTGGCTGGAGATCTGGCTTGCAACCTGGGTATGTGCCCTGACTGGAAATGGAATCAGGGACCTTTGGGTTTGAAGGCCAGCACTAATCCACTGAGCCACCAGCCAAGGCTCGTTGACTTTTTAAAAAAGAAATAGAGGAAGGGAAAGAGAGAGGAATATCATTTAGTTATTCCACCTATTTATGCATTCATTGGTTGGGTCTTATAGGTGCCCTGACCAGGGCTCGAACCCACAACCTTGGCATGTCAGGATGACACTAACCAACTGAGCTGCCTGGCCAGGGCTCAGAGCATCAGCAATTTTCAACTGGTATACCGCAAGAGGCACTGGTGTGGCCCAGGAGTTTTTAAAACATGTAATACCTGACTATTTAGTCGGGGGCATAGACCCCTGTCCTTAGATTGTCAACTTAAAAAAAAAAAAAAAATGATAACAGCCAACACAACAATAGCCGTTTACTGTGAATGATTTAAAATTATACCTATATTTTGTGAAGTTGGCAAAAATAATATTTTTGGTATGCTGCAGAATTTTAATAATTAACTTATTTGTGCCACAAAATGAAAAAGGTTGAAAATTGCTGGACCAGAAACTGAAGCAAAGACGTGCTTTTACCTGCAGGGAGCAGGCATGACAGGAGACCATGCAGGTTAGATGTTCAGTCCAGCTTCCCAGTGAACTGCTCTTTCCCCTGGAGAACTGCTTCCCATGACAACATCTGTGGTTTCCCACCCTCCACCCCACACTGAACCTTCCATATCCCCAGGAGCAGAATGGCATGATTTTATCATCCAGGAGGAGGTGACAAACACGGGAGAGCTAAAAGCAATGAGGAAGTCCTTCACATGGATGCCCCCACCCACCCACCCCCAGCCCCCGGCCAACTCATTCGGCCCCAGAGTGGCTGTCAAATTGCTGACACGCTGCCTGTGTGAATGAAGGTTGTCCGTTCAGTAGAGCCCTGGCTGTCCTTAGGCTGCTGGTGTGCCAAGACAGCTAGGTAGGCCTGGCTCCTGTCCTCTGTCACCAGCAGGCCAAAGCCACACCAGTTGCGGCAGGAGAGGGATCCTCTACCCTAACAAGATATGGGGCGCTGCCAGCAAACTGGAAAACTTCCCAAACAATCATCTTACTTCCTCATCTCGAGACAGTGGGTATGGCGTTAAATTTACCATTGGGGCGCTCCTGTGCTTTTTTCTAGGAGCCTGACTTTGTGTCATTTCCCTGCTTTGGACCTCAGTTTCTCCATCTGTAAAATTCCAGGCACTAAATATAATATACACATATGTTGTCCCTTACGTGTTAAACTGTCCCAAAGAGGAGGTTTCAGTTTTGGATCTGGGTTCCATGCCAGGAGGAATAAGTGGGGTACCTACTGTGTGTCTGACTCAGAGTCGCCACCCACCAACCCCTCTGCAGGCCTGGGAACCTGCAGCCTGGGCTCTAGAAGTCATTTCCCCTTTGCCTATTCCAAACCCTTGGAGACCTGAGTATAAGGCCAGGGGCTTGTTCCAGCTCTCCAGGCACACTGTCCCCTCCCTCGGGACAGAACCGTTGGCTCATGCAGTTTTGCCAAACACATGTTTTATAGGGACTCTGTTTTTAGAGATTTTGCTCTCCCCAATCTCCAAAAAAAAGTAGAATAGGATTCATTCTCTGATAAGAGATTGTGTTGTCCTGCTGGGTGTACTAATTTTTACAAAAAGCCTTATGGCCTTAACTATTCCCAGCGTATTGTTATAGGTTACCATGGCCGAGGACTGGTGCTAGGTGCTTTCTCTGAATGGTCGCATTTTTATGGTCCCCAGGGGACCAATGAGGAAGATGAGCCTAAAAGGGACCAAGGTCTTGTAGCTATTTCACAGTGAAGCTGGGATCATCCTAACCAAGTCCAAGTCAAGAGTCCAAAGTTTCATCCCCCGTGATTGTTGAGTGGCAGCCTGGCCTCGCCCCGGTCAGGTGCCGCCCTCCAGAGGTGCCTTGGTTGGTTTTCTCAGTCCCTGGGACGCTCCTGGCATTCTGAACCCCGGAGCACTATACCTCCTTCTAGGCACTGGATAGTGGCCCAGCATGGAACTGATGCACCCAAAGTACCCCGTGTGCTCCTACTGAGAAGTACTAAATCCACACGTCCTCATTGCATTACGTTGGCTTTGGTGATGTGGGGCCAGACTGCGAAACCAAAATCACCTTGCCTGTCCTTGCAAACTGCCACACAGGAAGGAAGCTGGATGCCACGTAGCTGCTGTCCCCAAGAGCTGATGGTCTCCTGTAAGCAGGGGCACAGAGAGGGGCAGCAGCACCCGCTTCCTGAAAGAGGGATATTTGGGGAGTTTGGACTTTGGAAACTGGTGGACCAGGGCTTGAATCCCAGCCGAGGCTTTTATGATCAAATTCGGCATCTTTTCAAGGTGATTGACTTTTCTTTTTGTGTAAATTTCTCTCTTTTTCCCCACTTTTTTTCCCTGTCGAGATGTTGGTCTTTTGATTTGTAAGAACCTTTTGTGTGTTAAGGGTCACACTTGCCTGGCTGGGTAGCTCAGTTGGTCAGAGCTTCGTCCTGATATTCCAAGGTTGAGGTTCCATCCCTGGTCAGGGCACAAAGAAGAATCAACCAATGAATACATAAATAAATGGAACAATGAATTAACGTTCCTTTCCCTCCCTCTTTCCTTCTTTCTCTCAAGTTTTTAAAAAAACACTCACACTTTATTACAATGGCCCGGGTACTTACTTGACTCCTCAAAGGAAAGAAAGGTGTATCCTGTTAATCCCTGTATGCCTGGTGGCTAGCTAAGAGGATAGAACATAATGGAAACTCAGTAAATATGTGCTGAAAGATGAAAAGATCTGCACCTACTATGCGCAGGCCCTGTGCCGAGTGTTGACAACAAAAGATGAAGAGAGAGAAAGGATGAGAGTCCTTGTTCTAATGGAATTTACAGTCTGGTGGGAGAGACAGGCATTCATTCTCCTATTCATTAAAAGTTTATTGAGCAGCTTACTCTGTACCAGGTGCATAATGTCCATTGGGAGAGCCAACCTGCTAGGATGATAAAAATACCAGGACTGTGACTCAGGTGACCTGGTGCCAGGGAAATCGGTTCCCCTCCCCGGTCATCCCCATCTATAAAATGTAAGTGACTGGACCAGATCCTCTCACTCCCCGTTGAGCACCCATTGGTCTGTGCTTCTTTGGCTCTTTCTAGAAGCGAGAGTCGCAGGCCCAGGGAGCCATCGAGTCACTGCTGCGAGCCTCCCCCTGTTCCACCATGGCAGTGAGGACAGGCTTTGAAGTCAGAGTCCTGAGTTCACACTCCAGCTCTGCTGCTCGCCAGCTGTGGCCTGGGTGTGTGACTTAGCCTCTTCAGGGAGCCCTTCCGTAGGGTTAAAAGTGACACAACCTACCTGTAAGATGCACAGCAGGCTGCCTGGCATAGAAACAGTTTACAGTAAGTAAAAGCTGTTGCCATGATCCTTAGGTCAGACCTCAGGGCCTTAGAGAAGCTGGCCCAGGAAGACCTTCCTGGAAGGTGAGGGAGGAGGCACTGAGAGTTGGAGCAGGGGTGGCCTGGGAGAGGCTGCCTGCCTGCTGGTGGCCCCAGGTACACCTGAACCAGGTCCCCCTGGAGGCCCCTGGGTCAGCCCGTCATTGGGGGAACTCTGGACTAGGAGGCCAGCAGTCCCGCTTCAAGGGGGTCTCGGCCAGCACGACCCTCTCACGGTGGGCCTCCTCTGTGGAGTGAGGCCACGTTCCCCCACTGAGGCAGGAAAAGTCTTCCAGTGCCCTGGAACCGGGGCCAATGAGCCCAGTCTAGATAGGGCTGGTTCCGCCTGCCCCCTGCTGGCAGCTTCAGGAACAACAAGTCCTTGCCTGTTAAAGCCCTTGCCCAGGACCTGGTGGTGGTGGTGTTGGGTGAGGGCAGCCCAGGCGGCCACCTGTGCCCTTCCTGCCCCCAGTGGTTTCTTCTCCTCTTTGAATTCCTGGAAACTGTCCCCACTGCACCCCCATGTCCACACAGACGTGTGCTTATGCATGCACATGCTCACTTGCAAACGCTCCTGTTTCCAAATGAAGTCTCAACCACACGTGGATTTATTCACGTTCCAGCAAAACTTTCATGATCCCTTTCCCCATTAGAAAGCAAATAAACATTCTATAGAAATAAATATCACTCACGCTGAGTGCATTATGCATTATGATTGCATTCTCTCTTTTTTCTTATTTTAAAATCAGTGAAGATGGAAACATATTCCTAGGCCTCTCAAAATGTGGTGCGCCTTGCACTGTGCCTTCTGAGGTCTGATGAAGTTGGCTGCCAGCAAACATGAGTTCACACACATGTAGCCTCACGTGCCATGTTATATTAACTCGGGGAGTAGTCATAAAGTGACTCTATTACTAATCTCCGTCATTCCCTTGGCACCTTTTCTGTCCCAGGCACTAAATGAAGCGCTTGCCATGAATTACTTAATTTTTATTTCTAAGTTGTAGGTAGGGAAAGTGACATTTGGAGAGGTGATGGGACTTGCCTCTGGTCAGGCAGCCATGGTCTGTGGGACATCAACGCCTGGGTTCTAATCATCTCCCCAGGGGTCTGTTCAGAGCCTGGTCCTGGGTGGGCACCAAGGTTCAGTGCAACACTCTACCCCATGCCCACACACTCTCCTGGGCATACAGACCACCCCAGCCCAGAGCAGTGAGACTAAGCATATCCTTGTCCGACACAGGCTCTCCTCACCCTCTGAGGAGCCAATGGTCCAGATTACCTCCAGCCCCAAGAGCTGACAGTGCCCAGAGACGGGGAGCGAGGAGGGCCACGAGCTGAAATCTTGGCCAGTGAGTGTGTTTATGCCATGTGCTAGGTGACGGGTGGTGCAGGCCCTCCTCCGACCTCTAGGAGCTCAATATGAGTGTTAGTTAATTATTTTATCCTTGTTACCACTGTCCTCACCTGTTAAAGCGGGTGAGGACAGCACCTGCTTTCCTGGGCCATTGAAAGAGTCCAGTGATGTATGTACAGTCCTTACTGCAACACCTGGTGCAGAGTGAGTGCTCAGCAAATTGGAGCGGAGTGTCTTCGTGCAATTCCTACCACTGTAAGCCAGTGAGATGAGAAAGGCAGGATTCTGGGTAGAGGAGGTGTCGTTGCTTTAGGAGAAAGGACAAAATTGAGAGATGTGGAGTGATGCCGGCGAGGGTGTCAGAGAAATGATGGGCCTACCTGGCATGCGCAGATTTTGAACAGTTGGTTTAGGAGGGCAACTGGATAGGATCTCTGGATGATTGAGTGCATCTGGAGCAATCAACAGGCCATCGGGCCCAGGACAAGAACAACCAGTCCTGCATTCTTGCAATCTAGAACCAGCCAGCCCTGTTTGCCCACGATAGTCCCTGTTTTGACACCGCAATTCTCATGTCCTGAGAAGCCCCTCGATTCTGGACACACGGGCCAGTTGGTCCACCTAGAACACACGGTGGGCAAAGGGCACCCATTGTGCCCAACCTGGACCCAGACCTGGCCTTGGGGCCCAAGTCTGCTGGCTGAGCAAGGCTGGAGCAAACCCCCAGATGTGACACACTGGGGAATGTCCCTTCTCCGATAATAATCACACTATCATTTGTTGATCCACGTTTTGATGCTTAGCAACAAGTATCAGGGGTGCTTTCTGCAAGATATCCCTGAGTTTTGATGCTTAGCAACAAGTATCAGGGGTGCTTTCTGCAATCTGACACAGTTCTGAGAAGTGGCAGGGCAAACCCTGACCAGACTGACGGTGGGAATTCCCAGCTGCCTGCCACACCAAGGCCCCGGCACCATTCTCACTGCCCATACGCTTGCCGCTCCTGGACGCAGCCTGAAGAAGGAAGGTATCCTCCTAATCCTGCTGGGGCAAGTGGATTCTTTTCACGGAATATCAAGGAAAGCCTTCCAAGAGACCCATGTGGGAGATGATGGCGTAACATTTTGGGAGTGAAAATAGAAAGCTGCTTCCATGTTCTCGATGTCCCACCTCCATCCACCCCACAGGGGAAGAAATCCAACTTTGCTTTTGTAGGGCCCAGAGATAGGTCAATGTCCGGAGTTGTGTGTCAAGAGTTCAGTCCCTATCAAAGCTTAGTCCAGGGGGTCTAAGGTCACAGGGTAGTGTTAAGAACTGGGGCATAATCCTGCAACGGAGCCATTATTGCCACATCTGATGCACTCAATAAATATTAGCCCTTGTTATTGTTGTTATTAGAGCTGTGTGAGAGGGACTGAAGCCGTGGGCTCGGAGTCATTTTTTGGCCTGGGGCATTCTGCTCCCTTCTCCTCTGCCCCTGGAGGAGAAGTCTTCAGCGCCCCTTGGCTCTGGGAGGCATGTTCAGGAGTTCAGCAGCCCTCTGCCTGCACCTGGTGGGGCCCCTCTGGAGAAAGAAGGCTGGAGCTTCACTCAATCGGCATTTGCACCTGACTGTAAGTGCATTCTGCCGCCTGCATGGCTCAGGCAGGGCTCCTGCCATCTGGCTTGGTCCTGGCTTCAATCCTGCGTATGAACCTCCTCTTTCAGGAAGCCTTCCCTGACTGCACCCTGAATGTGGGTCCCCCACCCCTTGTTTTTAATCTAGAACTTGTAGCTCTGTGTCTAAATAATTGCTGGGTGCAGTTGCCTCTCCATCATTCTCTGTGTCCAGCCCATGTTTGGTAAACAGTTGGTACTTAGTAAACATTTGTTGAATGAATACATTGTTCACATGCCCAAGAATAGGCCTCTGCTGCCTCGCTTTTCCAAGTGTTGTGTGACATACCTGAAGGTCACTCCTTTGAGCACCCCAAGCTTCTGTCATACCCTCATTATTTTTATGCCCTTCCTAAATGCATTCATCTCCTTTTTCCCTCTCTGTGACCCTGCACCCTTCTATCTTTCCCATCGTAACCCTGCACACTTTTAATCATAAAAATAAAACATTTATTTTAGAAAATTTGGCCCTGGCTGGGTAGCTCATTTGGCTGAAGTATTGTCTGGGCACACCAGGGTTGCCAGCAATTCCCAGTCAGGGCGCAGGGATTGGTGAAACAATGAAGTGATCTTTCTCTCTCCCTTTTTTATTTTTTATTTTTTAATTTATTGTTTTTAGAGAGAGGGGAAAGGAAGGAGGCAGAGAGGCAGAGAAACAGCAATGTACCATTGCCTTTCACCTGCCTCCAGCTACAGAGCTGGCTGGAGACCTGGCTTGCAACCTGGTTATGTGCCCTGGCTGGGAATCGAACTAGCGACCTTTGGGTTCACAGGCTGGTGCCTATCCACTGAGCCACCAGCCAAGGCTAGCTCTCCCTCTCTTCAACGTCAGTAAGTTTTTATACAAGAGAATCAACCAAAAATGCATAAATAAGTAGGACAACAAATTGATCTCTCTCAAATCAATAAAATTTAAAACAAAGAATGTGGAAAATAAAAACATCATAAAGAAGAAAAGAAAAAATATCCCTTAACCAACCAGCCAACCAAAGATAATCACTGCTAATTGACATTTTGATGCTAACGTGATTTTCCCTGGCAGGGATCATGCTCATTTTAAACTTTAAAAAAAAAACAAGATTCTATTTATTTTTAAAGAGAGGGGAAGGGAGGGAGAGAAACATCGATTGGTTGCCTTTCACACACCCCCAACCAGAGACTTGACTCACAATCCAGGCCTATGCCCTGACTGAGAATTGAACCAGCCACCTTTCAGTTTGCAGGACAACGCCCAACCCACTGAGTCACACCAGTGGGGGCTCATTTTAAGCTATTTTTGACCCTCGCCGAGTAACTCAGTTGGTGAGCGCATCATCCTGATACACCAAGGTTGCAGGTTTGATCCCTCCTCAGGGCACATACGAGAATCAACCAATGGCCCTGGCTGGTGTGGCTCAGTGGACTGAGCACCAGCCTGTGAACTGAAGGGTCACCAGTTCAATTCGCAGTCAGGGCACAGGCCTAGGTTGTGGGCCAGGTTCCCAGTTGGGGCGTGTGAGAGGCAACCATACACTGATGTTTCTCTCCCTCTCTTTCTCCCTCCTTTCCCCTCTCTCTAAACATAAGTAAATAAAATATTTAAAAAATAGAATCAACCAACGAATGCATTAATAAGTGGAACAACAAATCAATGTCCCTTTCCCCCTCCCTCCCTCCCTCTTTCCTCCTTTCTTTCCCTAAAATCAATACATTCTTTTAAACATTAAGCTATTTTGATGTGTACCGAGTGCCAGTCCTGGTGAGAGGTGTCAGGGATTCAGTGAAAGGACAGGACTGCCAGTGTCAGCAAAGCAGCCACTAGGTGCTAGTCTCCACACTGGACTCTCTTCCAAGCACTTAATGGAAGGACCCCCAGGCTATGGAAAAACCTGGCCCACATACAGATGGTCCCCAGGCCCTTGGGGACAGGGGTCTGGTGCTAGCAACCCTGCTGTCATCGCGACCCTGACCAGGGTCCTGTCCGGCTCCTCCTCTGACTTTGGCCAGGTCCCTGAACCTGTCTGAGCCTCATGTCTTCATCTTCAGACAGAGTTTCATGTCACCTCCGATAGGGATGCTGTGGGGACAGAGCAAAGCCATGAGAAACAAGGTTCACTGTTCACCACAGCAGGTGGCTGAGGAGACCATTAGGGGCCCACCAGCCATGAGACTTACAGACCTGCTGAGGGACCTGGAGCCCATGTTCCCATTATATCCATGGGGAGACTGAAGCAGGAGGACCTAAACCTCCCTGTGCCAGTGTCACCCAGCCAAGTGGGTTTAGGACCTGAGTTTGGACTCAAACCAGGCACACCTGTGGATGAGGGGGAAGCTGCCTGCCCTGCAGGGAATGTAGGGAAGGGAAGGGGTGCCTGGAGGAGGGCCCAACGCCTCGCCCCGCAACTGAGCAAGCTCCCCTAAGTCAGAACAGGACACGGCCGCGTCTCAGACAGGCCTGAGGCAGAGAGTATTTGCTGTGGGACTTGAACACATCACTCCGCACTCTGTTTTACTGTCCATCAAATGGGCCCAGCCAACTTGTTCTGGGGAGTGGATGGAAGAGCCTAGCCAGGCCTCTACTTGGAAGGTGCTGCTGTCACTGTGGCTGTGATCTTTTCCTCTGCTCCCTACCTCCCCCGCCTCCCACTCCTCTCCTTCAACCCCAGCCTGTCCTGCGGCATCTGTAACCTGATTGCAGCCGGGGTGTATCTCAGGGTGTATCTTTGGGGCAAGGCCCTGGGATGCGAAGTCCAGGCTGGTGGAAATGGGAGGCGCCTGGTGCAAGTCTGACAGGAATAGGAGGGGCCTGGAGCAATCTGGCAGGGACCCTTTTGGGGAGCCAGGCTGCAATCCTGCTATCTGGGACTGCTAATCTCTGCCTCCTCCCTGGGGATGGGTGGGAGGTGCTGTATGTACGGGATAAAAGAAAGGTTGCTGCTGCTCTTTCTAGAAACTCACATCCGACACCTCCTTCACTCTGACCTTGCGATTGCTCTGTCCTCCAGCTCACCATGTCCAAAAAGCTGCAGGCTCGAAGGCTGGAAGGAGTCGAATACAACCCCTGGTGAGCCGGGTAGGGCGGGGAAGGTGTGTGGGTATCCCCTCAGGCATGGGGGCAGGACACGGCTGGTGGTCCCTGGGTCTGCAGAAATGCAGGGGGACCCAGGGCAGTCAGATGGGCAGGCCCAGCCCCCTAGAAATAAGACCCAAAACTTGGGTTCAATCTCAACTTCACCCAGCTTGGCACTGGGGCCAGTGCCATCTGCCTGAAGCCCCAGTCCCCCAGCTGCAAAATGGAGATAATTATTTTCTCTCGATCGGCCTTGGGGGAGGCAAGACAAAATATGCAGGCACAGGCTTTCCAGGACTCATTTCACGCCCAGTGCAGAGTAGGACAAGCAGAGCGAAGAAGGTAAGCTACCGGCGGCTCCTCACCGGGCATTAGCTGAGGTTAATTTCTTTTCTCTTGTTCTCCATATGGAAGGATATGTGCCCCATTGTTACTGATGGCAGGATGGATGCGGTGGGAAAGTGTGTGAGGAAGGTTCCATGATCTTCCAAGTCCACACCTGACCTTGGCTTGGGGCCAAATGGATAAAACAGCTGCAGTACATGTACATAATGAAATATTCCTCAGCTGTAAAAAGGGAGAAAATTTTACCCTTTGCGACAGCATGGATGGACCTGGAGAACATTATGTTAAGTGGAGGAAGCCATTCAGAGAAAAGTACCATATGATTTCATTTATATGTGGAATCTAATAAACAAACTGAACTAACAAGGAAAATAGAGACAGACTCATAGATGGAGAGCAGGGTGACAAGTCTCAGGGGTGGGGAGCAGGGGGTGAAGGGATTGAGGAAAGAAGAAAGAAAAACAACTCATGGACACAAACAACTGTGGTGATTGTGGGGGTCGGTGAGGACATAAAAGAGAATGTGGAAGATACAGGGTGATGGGAAAAAATAACAAAACTCTTGGTGGTTGTTTTGACAAAACATGGGACAATTATTTCTTTAAAATATTTTTTAAAGAATTTTATTTATTATTTTCAGAGAGAGGGGAAGGGAGAGAGGCAGAGAGGGAGAGAGACATCAGTGTGTGGTTGCCTTTCACCTGCCTCCAGCTACGGAGCTGGCTGGAGACCTGGCTTGCAACCTGGTTATGTGCCTGGCTGGGAATTGAACTAGCGATTTTTGGGTTTGCAGGCTGGCGCCTTATCCACTGTGCCACCAACCAGGGCCCTTTTTTAATTTTTTTTAAATTTCTTTTTTTGTTCTATTACAGTCCCATAAATTTTTTAAAAGATTTTATTTATTATTTTTAGAGAGGGGAAGGGAGAGAGACATCAGCGTATGGTTGCCCTTTACCTGTATCCAGCCACATACCTGGCTGGAGACCTGGCTTGCAACCTGGTTATGTGCCCTGGGTGGGAATCAAACCAGCGACCTTTGAGTTCGCAGGCCAGCTCCTTATCCACTGTGTCACTGGCCGGGGTCTTGTCCCATACATTTTAAAAAAGATTGTATTTACCTTTAGAGAGAGTGGAAAAGAAGGAGGGAGAGGACAGAAACATGAATATGCAAGAGCTATATTAATCGGTTGCCTCTCCCACGCCCCCAACCAGGGACCTAGCCCACAACCCAAGCATGTACCCTGACTGGGAATTGAACTGGTGACCTTTTGGTTCATAGGCCAATGCTCAATCCACTGTGCCACACTGGCCAGGGCAGGATGATTATTTCTTTTAAACTCCCCTCATGTGCAGTACTCTGTGTTTTGTGAACATCTTCCTCCCCCATCTTAGATGCTCTGTGGCATTTGGGATGGGGGAGCCAGACCCAAATGCCCTGTAGAGTCCAGCTGAGGTCTATGTTGGGACTCTAGGGTCCTGTTCCCCAGGCTGCCACCTTCTGTCTTCTCTGTGAGGCAGGCTGGGCAGCCTGGTGACCCATTTTACAGATAAAATCAAGTGCAACTCAGGACAGGGGATGACAAGAAGGTAGGCTGAGAAACCCTCAACTTGACTCACAGACCTGGGATGCCCTCACGCCCAACCACCCCTATAATTCAGAGGGGACACTGAGGCCAGGAGAGGCAAAGTCAGGGCAGATTGGCAGTGGGCCCGGGGAGAATGCATGAGACAGGAGGACAGTGTTAAGGATCAAAGCCATGAGAGTCAAGAGTTCCTGCTGACCCCAGTGTGGTGGCCTGAGGATCAGGACCCTACAGACCCAACCTAGAGACTGGTCCCCTGTCCTGGTCCCTGTTGTGGAATATCCATCACCTGCCTTTGCACCTCAGCACTATCATGAGCTGTTATATGACCCTGGGCGGGTCACTGACCTCCCTGAGCCTCAGCAGCTCCCTGTGTACTCAGGGGTGTTGTTGATCTCTAGGGAGAAAATTAACTACCTCTGGACATAATGATAGTTATTGCTATGCAAATGTGACTCAGCCGAACCCAACTGCCTTATCCCCAACCAACCTGAAACCCCAGACCAGCCTCCTCACCCAGCCTCTTATCCTGTCCCAGGTTCCCTGAAGAGGTGGCCATCAGTCAGGCCCAGAAGAAAGGTTGTCAAGGGCCAGAGATGGCAGATGGCAGGCTTGGTGGGGTCCCAGTCTGTCCAGGGTAATGAGCAAGAACATCAGCTTTGCGCCCTGGCTGGTGTGGCTCAGTGGATTCAGCGCTGGCCTGCAAACCGAAAGGTCACTGGTTCAATTCCCAGTTAGGGCACATGCCTGGGTTGCTAGGCCAGGTGCCCAGCTGGGGGCATAAGAGAAGTAACCGAGTGATGTCTCGCTTGAACATTGTGTCTCTTCTCTTTAAAATGCTGAGGCATGCATTTGGCACAGTGCCCAGCCTCCCTCATCAAAAAGCGTGGGATGGATGATGAGTCCCACCCAGATCCTCAGGCCAGGGCAGATGCTGGTTATCCAGTGTTTCTAGGAGGAACCCAAAGCATTGCTTATCTGCCCTGGAAGCAGGCAGAAGTCCAGGGGAGGATGGAGGGACAGGCTGATACTAACTCTCCATTTGTTGCCCAGGGTGGAATTCTCCGAACTCACCAGCAAGTATGATAATGTGAACTTGGGGCAAGGGTTCCCTGACTTCCCACCTCCAGACTTTGCTGTGGAAGCCTTCCAGCGTGCTGTCACCGGAGACTTCATGCTCAATCAGTATACCAGGGGATATGTGAGTCTCCTGGCTGCACTGGGCCCCCTGGACACAGGCCTGTGAGGAGACCCTGTGGGTGGGGGGTGTAGGGAGGAAGGCATAGAACCCAGGGAATTCAGTCTAGCAGTTCAGGGTTCACTACGTCCTCTGTTTCAGGTCCTGGAACAGCTCATAGTCTGGGGAAAGGAAGCCAAAAAACAAAACAAAACAAAAAGCAGTTGATATGCTGTGATGTAGGAGTGTGGGGCAGGAAGAAGGGGAGATCAAGGAAGGCTTCCTGGAGGAGGTAACACTTAAGCCAAGTCCTGAAAGATAAGCTACTGATTGTGACGTGCAATTGGTGTGATTTGGCTCTAAATTCAAAGTCTTTCTGTGAACAGTCACAGAGAAATATTTGGCAAACCTTGGACTAGGCCAGTGAGTTTTAAACATTGACGTACATCAGAATGGCCAGAATGTTTCCTCTGATTCCATCATCTGTAGATAACTACTGTCAATCATTTGCTGCTTTTATTAGAGTGTTCAGACTTTTACACTTTACCTTTTACCTTGTAAAAATGCTTAAATTAAAAAAAAAAAAAAAAAAAAAAAAGCTTAAATAAAAATACACATGAGCCCTGGCTGGTGGCTCAGTGGATTGGTGCCAGCCTGCAAACCCAAAGGTCATTGGTTCAATTCCCAGCCAGGGTGCATAACCAGGTTGTAAGCCAGGTCTCCAGCCAGGTCCGTAGCTGGAGGCAGGTGAAAGGCAACCACACATGGATGTTTCTTTCCCTTTCTGCCTCCCTCCCTGCCCTTCTCTCTGAAAATAATTAATACAATCTTAAAAACAAAACACACACACACGCACACATGCATTCATGTATCCCTACCTGAGATTTGTGTTTAACACAAATGGACTCACACTATAAATAACATTCTGTAACTTGTTCATTTCACTAAAGAGCATGCCCAGGACACCTTTCCAGGTCACAACAGCCTAATTCTTTTTACTTGCTGTACAGTATACCATGACCTAGATGTGCCACCATTTGCTTAACCAGCCCTACTCGACTGGACTGGCTTGGATATCTTTCTATGACACGCAATGTCACAGTGAATAGCTCTGTGTACATCTTTGTACATGTGTGAGAGTGTTTCTCTCAGATAACTCCCTAGAAATAAAACTAGAGAATGAAAGTAGGGAAGCATTTAAGCACATGGTGGGTTGTCAAATTGCCCTCCAGTAAGATTTAGTCTCATCTCACCAACCAACTGGTCTCAGAGCCGGTGGGGAAGGTCATTCAGTGGGTGAAAAAGAGGAACCATTTGTCTCACCCTTGCCAGCCACGAGCCCTCAACTCTTGCCAACCATGAGCCTTGCTCATCTGTTTTTGGTGTTTTTTTTGTTTTGTTTTGTTTTTAGATTTTATTTATTATTTTTAGAGAGAGGGGAAAGGAGGGAGGCAGATAGGGAGAGAAACATCAATGTATGATTGCCTTTCATTTGCCTTCAGCTACAGACCTGGCTGGAGACCTGGCTTGCAACCTGGTTATGTGCCCTGGCTGGGAATCAAACCAGCAATACTTGGGTTTACAGGCCGGTGCTCAATCCACTGAGCCCCACCAGCCAGGGCTGGGCCTCTTTTTCTACCTGCCAAATGCTGGCAGGATCAGGTGTCACAGACCAGTCATGCTCTTGGGACTAAAAGGAGATGCCTTAGGTGTAGAGTTGCGGCTGCTTCGGGGGCTGTGCTGGGCTGTGTTCCATGAAGGCTGGCGCTTGTCTGGTTCCCCCACTGTACCCCAGCCCTGGGCACAGGGCCTGCACAGAACAGGACTGAGGTCAGGTGTTGTGGGGAAGATTGAAGAACTCACCCAACTGGAGCTGACTCTGCCCCAGGCCGCCACTAGACCTGGGTGGGGCTCGAATTACCTCGGTGCAGCTGGGCAGGAGGGTGGGCCCAGGCTGATGAGGGCGCTGACCCCTGCTGTCCTGGCAGGGATACCCACCACTGACAAAGGTCCTGGCAAGTTTCTTTGGGAAGCTGCTAGGACAGGAGATAGACCCTTGGAATAACGTGCTGGTGACCGTAGGTGCGTACGGGGCCCTGTTCACAGCCTTTGAGGCCTTGGTAGACGAAGGAGATGAGGTGAGTCGGGCAAGGCCTGGGCTGGGTGGGGGTGAGGGGCCAGGGTGATACTGGTCCCAGCTAACCTGAGCCTTGCGCCAACCAGGTCATCATCCTCGAGCCCTTTTTTGACTGTTACGAGACCATGACATTGATGGCGGGGGGTCACCCTGTGTTTCTGCCCCTGAAGCCGGTGAGAATGCTGCTGGGTGTGTAGGTGGGCAGAGGAGTCCAAGGAGTGCCCGCGTTGGACCCTGGGAGGTGGGAAAGGAGGAACAGAGCAGCAGGGGCCAGTTTTTCCAGCATGGCGAGAGGGTGGGATGGAGGGGTAGGAGGAGGTCAGTCGCATCCCTGGCAGGTCGATCAGCACTGCCCTGCCTCTTGCAGATGTCCAAGAAGAATGGGGAGCTGAGTTCCTGCAGCGATTGGTATCTGGACCCCAAGGAGCTGGCCAGCAAGTTCACCTCTCGTACCAAAATGATAGTTCTCAACACGCCCAGTAACCCCCTGGGAAAGGTACCTGTCAGACCTGCTTCCGGGGCCCTCCACACTGGGTTCAAGTCCCCACTCTTCCTCTGACTTGCCGCCTTGGGGGATCGATTCCTTCCTCTGTGAAGTAGGGAGGGGGGTCCTGCCTACAATGGAGTGTGAGGACGAGGCTCCTGAGGCCCCAGGGGCAGCAGTCCCCGGGGACAGTATAAGGGCGGGTGGTGCAGCAGCCGGTATATCCACACTTATTTCCCTGCGACCATGACCCTGAGGCAGTGACCTCGCCCATCGGAGTGCACTCTCATCCGTAAGATGGGAACGGGACAAACCCACGTGACGGGCAACACAGAGTTCCTCCCTGTGGGTGCCCCACACGCTCACGCAGCCACCTCCCCCACTGCGTTTCTGACACCAGATAGACGGGCCTTTTCCCCACAACATCAACCGGGGGTCTAACAACTTAACTCGATTCCCTCCGGACCCTGTCTTCCTAGAGATAGCATCCAGTCCCCCCAGGGACCCCACTTCACATGCCAGTGCAGGTCGTCACCCAGGTGCGAATCTCAGCTTCCCACGACCCCCTCCTTGGGTTGGGTTCGATGAATTTGCTAGTGATCACGTAGGCATGATCACTCTTGAACTGCATACCTAGCCGCTCCCCCCTTCCTGGAAAGCTGGGGCTGAGGCTTCTAATGCCGTCCAGGAGCCACCCAAAGTTGCCGTATCAGACAGAGCAAAAGGTGTCCCTAGCACCGCCATCGCTTAGGAATTTACAGAGGTTTCAGGAGCTCTGTGCAGGGAACCAGGGACAGAGACAAAAGTACTGGATATATTTTTCTATTATCTCACAAACAACCTCCGGGGGCCAGAGTGGCGGGGATTCAACAGGATGGGGCAGAAAAGCCCTTTGCACTGGGTTTGGCCGTATCCTTTTACCTGAGCAGGCCTCTCGGTTTTGCGGATGGTCCCTGCAGGTGTTCTCCAAGGCAGAACTAGAGCTGGTGGCCGACCTGTGCCAGCAGCATGACGTGCTGTGCATCAGTGACGAAGTCTACCAGTGGCTCGTGTTCGACGACTTCCAGCACATCAGCATCGGTGAGCCCAGCCGCCCAGGGCGCCCCCTTCCCCTGGGCATCTACGCCAGGGCCTCGGGCCCAGCGTGGGAGTCAGTGCAGACCACAGGGTCTAGAGCCACACAGGTCATGTGACCTGGAGCCATGACTTACTCTTTCTGAGAAGAGGGGAGCCCCTGGCCCCGGGGTTGTCAGGGGGATGATCTGGAATAAGTCCTGGAAATAGCTTAGTACCGATCAGAGTTCTGAGTGTGGAGGACCAGAGTGCCCGCTGCGGTGTAGCTGCCCCCCACCTCTGCCCCTTCCCCCTGTCTTAGCAGCTACTCTCTTTGTCTCTGAGCAGCCAGCCTCCCTGGCATGTGGGAACGCACCATCACCATTGGCAGCGCGGGCAAGGCCTTCAGCGTCACTGGGTGGAAGGTGAGTTGACCGGGTTGGGGGATCACCCCTACCCTCTAGATCCTTGGCAGGAAGGGTGGCCTGGGAGTTAAGGTAGCCTTGGGGCCAGGCCCTCACCCCTCCGTGTTTCTGGTGCAGGTGGGCTGGGCCCTTGCCCCCGATCATCTCTTGAAATACCTGCGCGTGGTGCACCAGAACTCCATCTACCACTGCCCCACACAGGCCCAGGTACGAAGGGGCAAGGGATGTGCCAGCGAGAGGGGGAGGGCCCGGGTTGGCGAGAGGATCCGGTTAGCTCCATCCACTTGTCCATCCCCCTCCGCTGCAGGACGCAGTGGCCCAATGCTTTAAGCGGGAGCAGGAGCACTTTGGCCAGCCCAGCAGCTACTTCGTGTCCCTGCCGAAGGCCATGCAGCAGAACCGGGACCACATGATACAAAGTTTGCAGTCTATAGGCCTGAAGCCTGTGATATCGCAGGGCAGCTACTTCTTCATCGCAGACATCTCGAACTTCAGTGCGTGGGACTGGCCGGGCTGGGCAGGGTATGGGGTGCGGGCGGCTGGAGGCCACCCGGGGCTCAGCACGGCCTCTGCCCTCCAGGGGACAAGATACCTGACTTGCCTGGGGATGATGATGAGCCCTTTGACAAACGCTTCATCACGTGGATGATAAAGAACAAGGTGAGCTGGGGATCTACCAGGGCCCCTGCGTATGATTTTGTAGGTTCTGCGCTGCTCAAGGGTGCAGATGGGCCAACACCCAGCCCAGCCTCCGCCATGGGCCCTGGTACAGGTTTGCGTCCACTTCAAGGAATTGGGAGGCTGTTTAATTTGCATGGAAGCACCGGGTGGGCTGGCAGGGATGAATTCCTGGCCTCTCCAGGCCTCAGTCTTGCCATCTGCACAGTGAGGAGTTAGCCCATTAACTCTGAGGTCATCCGGCTCAGAACTGTGATCCTAAGGCTTATTTCTTCCCTGACTCTGCCCCCAACCCTTCGCTTGGCCTCCATCTCCATGCGTAGGAGGGGCATGGGATGATGTTCTGGGATTCCTTCCCTCTGACCTTGATGTAGCACTGGGAGGTGCCACATTGAAGCTGATTTTGCTTCCCTCATACCATGGTGGAACCTCTCTGCCCCTGGGACCTGGGGCCTGCTGGGCTGAGAGGCCCTGCTGAGACATGGGCTTCCTCCTCCCCAGGGCTTGATGGCCCTCCCAGTCTCCACCTTCTACAGCAAGCAACATAAGAAAGAGTTTGACCACTACATCCGCTTCTGTTTCATGAAGGTAAAAGATGGGGCTGGGGGAGCGAAGGCCTCCCCAAGCTTCCCAAGGCCCTCTGGGGGTTTGGGGAGAAGAGTAGGACCGATCTGTGTTGATGCAGGATAAATCCACGATCCAGGCCATGGACAAGCAGCTGCAGAAATGGAAGGATGAGGAGCTCAGGGCCTGATGTCGCCCCTGGGCCCTGCCTCACCTGGTCGGGCCCTGTATGCTCTGCAGGGCTCTTTGTCCAGGATTTAGTTGTTCCCGGGTTGGGGATGGATGGTACTGGTGAACCCTTTCTCTATGACTCTGAATGTCCCCAGGGAAGAGTCCTCCTTCTTAGTCTTGGTGAAGTCAGAAGCACCCCACCCCCCGTCCATGGTGCCTATAAGTCCTATTGCAGAAGTAGGAGAGGCCTGACTTTGGCCTCTCCCCACTCCCTCAGTCAGGTTGTGGGGTCTTGGGTCCCTCCTGGCCTTGGCTGGCACTCCATGGACAGAGTCCCACAGTTTAATGGCCCAGAGTCCCAGCTCTGACCCCAGCCTTGCACTGGCCCCAGCCAAGGTTCAGGCAACACTCCTTTTCCATATCTAAACTTGACCCTGGGGTATAGCCTTTAGTCTTTAGCCCTCAAATTAATACTTTTTGCCCATAATAAATTATAAGTTACTCAAACTTTTATTGGCTTCACCGTACTTCACACCAGTGCTGATCACTGATGGGGACTTAGTTCAAATGGAAGGCCCCTCAGTGACCCTCAGATCCTAGCCCCTGTTTGTACAAATGTGTTTTGTGGAGTAGAGTAGAACTGAGGTCACAGAAGGGTGGGGACATGGGACTTGCTTGGTGTCACAGGGTTAGTTTATGGTAATACCCAGAAGCCAGGGCTCAGATAATGTGTGTTATGGGTGGTGTGTGTGTGTGAGTGCATGTCTTTAAGAGGTGGAGGCCTCATGTGAGTGTCTGACAGGGGAGACACAGACAGTCCCATTCCACCGGGATCAGAGTGCAGGACGGGAGGGCCAGGGCTTGCACAACCAGGTGAAAGGAGAGGGAAGTAGCTGACCTCCATTGTTTGCCCTCGTGTGCCAGGCACTCGGGGACCCATCATCTCGTCAACCCACTGAGACGGGAATTACTCCTCCGTTCCACAAGTCAGGAAAGCACTTTGGAGGTGAGGGGACTTGCCCAAGGCCCTCCAGCTAACAAAGGTAGAGTGGGATCTGACCCACTCTAAAGCAATGACAGCTCCTAATTTGTTTTAAAGGTCAAGCTGGAGGCTTATCTTGAAGTTGCATTTGCATAGCAGGCCATGGGTTTTGTTATATGTTTAATTAGGGGAGCTGCTAGGCACATCTAGTATATAATAAAATACATTTGGTCTTCCTTACTGGTTCCTGGCACAAAGCTCCTAAAAGCCTTGGAATTTACTGGGTAACAGGAGTGTCTTTTGTTATTCATGACAAGTCCATTTGAACACATGATGAGGAGTTAGCACTTTTAGCCCCAGCCTCAGGCCCCCAGGGAGGAGAGAGGGACTAGACATTGAGTGCAGTCACATGGCCAGTGACTTACTTGGCCATGTGACATCTGTAATAAAATCCCACATAATCCACCCTGGCTGGTAGCACAGTGGTTAAGGCGCCGGCCTGCGAACCCAAAACTCGCAGGTTCGATTCCCCAGCCAGGGCACATAACCAGGTTGCAAGCCAGGTCTCCAGCCAGGTCCCCAGCTGGAGGCAGGTGAAAGGCAACCATACATTGATGTCCCTCTCCCCCTCTGCCTCTTTCCCTTCCCCTCTCTCTGGAAATAATAAATAAAATCTTTAAAAAAAAAAAAAATCCCACATAATCCATGAGTCTTAGGAGCTCCTAGGTTGGTAAGTACATCAGTGTGCTGGTAGGCAGCACATCAGAGAGAGTATGAAAGCTCTGCACATGATTCCCCTTGCCCCCAAGACCTTACTTTCTGTGTTACCAACCCAAAATCCATGTGCCCCACACTCAGAAATGCAAAAACTCAACACATCAGAGTCCAGGGTAAGTAAAGGCTTATTGACCAAGAAGGTACAATTCCAGAAGCTGGTGGCCTAGAAGTTCCCCAAATCCATTTTAAGATGGTGCAGAGTTCAACCCTGGCTGGTGTGGGTCAGTGGATTAAGCGCCAGCCTGTGAACCAAAGGGTCGCTGGTTCAATTCCCAGTCAGGGCATGGGCTGTGGGCTGGGCCCTGGTTGGGGGGTGTTTGAGAGGCAACTGATTGATGTTTCTCCTGCAGGCCAATGTTTCTCTCCCTCTCCTTCTCCCTCCCCTTCTCCCTCTATTCCTCTCTCTCTGAAAATAAATAAATAAAAATTTAAAAGGAAATACAGAGCGAGGATTAGCTTCTAAGGTGGAACTCTGTCTCCTCGTAGTGCCCCTCTTACAATCTCGCACACTTACCTCTTCTGCGGTGAACCTCAGAGAGGGCATTCTGGGTATTCAAGGTGTAAGCAGGGACTACAGCAACTGTAGAAGTAGCAGCAGGTCAGGATACTTGCACCCTAATATGAGACAAAGAATAAAGAGCAACTTCAGTTATTATGTCCCCTGGGACCCAAATCATGACAAGTTGGCCACAGCACAAACACTTACGTGTTCACCCAACGAGTAATCTAAAACAATCCTACTGTCTAAGAACCTACATGCCAAGGACTCTGAGGTGGTCTGTGGGATTCTTTGAACTGAAGCAACAGAATGAGCCAAATGGCCCATAACATCAGCATTTGTTAAGATTTATGAAAACAAAGAAACAATGATCAGGTCAAATCACAAACTTAGCCTGTGTCTGTAAGGCTGCCAGTTGAGAAGACCTCCAGATGCAAGGTTCAAAGTTAACTTGGTTACAGTGAAAGCAGGCAGGGACCACCCAGCAAATTCTCCAGCCTGAAGTTCAAATATCTCTGATGAAGTCATCAGGCCTTCAGGCAAACTCTGTGTGGCTTACACAGCATCAGTCACCAACACCACCCAAGCATAAGCTATTGTGACAATTTCTCCAAATTTACATCATGTTGTCTGTCTTCAATTGCAAGGCCCAGGAAAAAAAAAAAAAAAAAAGACTTTGTTCTCAATAATTTCAAAGCAAAGGATGGGGAAAAAATGAAGCACCAGTTCAATGGGTTACAACCGGACATTTTCACTGGAGAAGTTCAGGACCCAATCCAGTCCACAGTGAAACGTGAAATTTAAAAGACCATCCAAAATCTAACTCAAACCTGTGACTCAACAGAGGTTCCAAATCTTAGACCATGCAACCTCAGCTAGCCTGAGATGATAGACCTTCCCTTAGATCTTCTCTTAGGGGTAAATGGTGAAATAACACAACCCCTGTAATGTTAACACATGAATTGACTTAGAAATGAAATTTTTCCTCTACTTAGATCAGTATCTGCTCCAGATCAGTATCTACTTTCTTTACCGTGGTTCCCTGGTGGTTAGCGTAGGGGGTTCTTGCCTCAAAATAAATATTGATTGATTGAATGAATATTGAGTCAAATTTCTTAAGAAATTTAGCATATCTCATTCATTGTTGACAGGAATGCAAAATGGTACAGCCATTTTGGAAGACAGTTTGGAAATTCCTTACAAAATTAAACACGGTGTTACTGTAGGATCCAGCAGTCAAGCTGAAAATCCATGCCACACAAAAACCTGCACGTGAATGTTTATAGCAGCTTTATTCATAATTCCTCCAAACTGAAAGCAACCAAATATCCTTCAAAAAGGGAAGATAAACAAACTGTGGCATACCTATAGAACAGAATAGCATTTAACAATAAAAAATTTGCTATAAAGTCTTGAGACATGGAGGAAACTTAACTACCTAATGCTTAATGAAAGAAGGAAGTCTGAAAAGGCTACATACCATCCGATACCAACTATGTGACCTTATGGAAAAGGCAAAACAATGGAGATAGTGAAAAAAAGATGGGTGTTTGCCAAGGGTTGGGAAAGAGGTAGGTGGAGCACAGAGGATTTTTAGGACAGTGACACTATTCTGTGTGGTACTATAATGGCAGGTATATGACACCATGCATTGGTGAAAATCCGTAGATTGTACCACACGAAGTGAACCCTAATGAAAACTATTAACTTTAGTTAATAGCAATGCATCAATACGGGCTCATTAATTGTAACAAATGGCAAGATGTTAACTGGGGGATAGAGGTCAACGGGAACACTGTCCTATCTGCTCAATTTTCGGTAAGCCTAAACCTCTAAAAAATAAACTATTCATTAAAAGAGTAAATGAAGGCATCTATAAAATAATTGAATTAAATGACCTCCAAGGTCATGTTCAGCTCTGACTCACACTACACTTCTGGGTGATTGGGTCCCCACGTATAAAACCAAGCTGACGTTTGAATGTCGCGCTCCACCGGAGCCGGAGGGCGGCTCGCGTAGTCCAAGGATTCAGGACAGCACACGAAACGCTGCCCACCTGGACCACGCCCGCGACGAACACCTCAACCTCCACGCACGTGCTCCAAGCCCACCGAGAACGCCCCGCCCACGCTCCGGCGGGGCCTCCGAAAGCCTAGGCCACGCCCCCGCGCCATAGCTGCTCCTATTGGGCGACTCGAAAGAGGTGGGGCCGGAAGAAGTGAATCTGATTGGCAAGGTGTGGCTGACAGCGTGTGTGCGGAACATGGCGGAGCGCGGAAGGAAGCGGCCCTGTGGTCCGGTAGGTGGCTGGGGCCAGTACTCCTGGGACAGGACAGGGGCTGTGGGCGTGAGGACGAGCCGCGTGGAGGCCCGTGGCTGGGTCGGGCTGTGCCTGCCACTCCCTGCTTTTGGCTGATCCGAGGCCGGAAGCCCCAGGTATCGCGTGTGACCGCGCGCGCCCCTGCCGGGATGAGAACCGGAGGTGGGAGCCGAGGTCTGAGCCAGAGCCGGGGCAGCGTCGGGTAACCCATTGCCCAAGCCCCTTGTGGCTACTCGGGCCGGGGCCCAGATTCAGGAGGTGGGACCCCGCTCGCAATTCCGAGCGTTTTTGTGGCGTATCTCTTCTAACTACTACCTGAGTCTCAGTTGCCTTTTCTCTCCAGTGGGAATTCATTCAGCAATTTATTTATTTTTCAAAGACTATTTTTAGAGAGAGGGGAAGGGAGGGAGAAAGATTGGCTGAGTAACAGGTTGCCTCCTGTGCGCCCAACTGGGAACCTGGCCCCAGCCCAGGCATGTGCCCTGACTGGGAATCGAACCTGGGACCTTTTGGTTCGCAGGCCAACGCTCAATTTACCGAGTGCTTACTATGTGTCAGGCCTGGTTCCAGGCATTGGGGTACAGCAGGCCCCTGCCCTGCTGATGCTCTCTTGGGGCAGCATTGTGGGTGGATTCCCAGCAGCAAGTGGGACCTGCTTCTCAAACGTGACCATTCAGCCTTACCCTATACCTCTTTCTATTCCTCTAGGGTGAACACGGCCAAAGGGTGGAGTGGCGAAAATGGAAGCAACAGAGTAAGGGGCTGGGGGTTACCCGAAGTGTCTTTGCTCACCCTTCCCTTGGCCACCCCAGCAGTGCATAATTAAACTTTGGAGAAAGCAACCGGGCTTGTCCCCTGTGGGTCCCACAGCACCCAAGATGGGAGGAAAGGGTCGGAAGCCCCAGGAGGCTCCCAAGCTGGCCTGACCGGAGTGGGAACGCTGACGCTGCTGCAAGCACCCTCTCCCTCCCAGCCCCTGTCAACTCCACCAACTGGGATGTCTTCCCATCCAGAGAAAGAAGAAAAAAAGAAGTGGAAGGATCTTAAGCTGAAGAAAAAACTGGAGCGGCAGCAGGTGCAGGAGGAACAGACAAAGCGCCAGCAAGAGGAGGAGGAAGCTGCACAGAGGGAGGATCAGGGTGAGCCGACAGGATCCTGGGCGGGGCAAAGAATATCATATCTGGAAGGGACCTTAGAGAACAGGGATGCTAGACATCTTGTCTTGACAGAAAAACAGGCCCAGAGAATGAAGAGACCCAGAAAATTGAGTCCCAACCTCCTACTTAGGTAGATTTCAAGCTTATCATAAGTTGATGCCTCCAAAACCTCATCATCATAAGATAATTATTTTTTTACTGAGCACTTTCTGTGTTTTAATTCCATGTTTCATGTCATTAGTTTGAGTGCTCTTTTTTTTTCCTTGCTAAGTTATCTGTGCTCAAAACCAAACTGCCCAAACAATACTAAAACTATAAAGAAGAAAAAAGCCAGCAAACACTGCTGAGAAAGTGTCTCCACATGTTATACCCACTTAAATACATGTAGAGATACCATTTTTAAAATTTTAAGAGAGCCCTGGCTGGTAGCACAGTGGATAAGGCGCTGGCCTGCGAACCCAAAGGTCGCAGGTTCAATTCCCCAGCCAGGGCACATAACCAGGTTGCAAGCCAGGTCTCCAGTCAGGTCTGTGGCTGGAGGCAGGTGAAACGCAACCATACACTGATGTCTCTCTCCCTCTCAGCCTCTCTCCCTTCCCCTCTTTCTAAAAAAATAATGAAATAAAATCTTTAAAAAATAAATAAATAAAATAAAATAAAATAAAATTTTAAGAGATAACAGTTTTTTGGTTTACTGGACAATGCTCCAACCATCTGAGCCACACCAGCCAGGGTAGAGATACAGTGTCCAAAAAGTGAGAGCACTTTATCCTTGTGCTTCTGCAGTTGTTTTTCTCCCCATGTTGCATCTCAGATATTCTTCCACACTAGTACATGTGTATCTACCCTAACAAACTGTACGTTCCTTCAGCAAAGCCTGAAGCTCTGGAGAGTCAGGGGGACCCTATCGTATGGTTACCAGTAATGATGGTGACAGTGGGAACAGAAACTGAACATGTCCCCTGTTTCAGACACCAGGGAAGCCATCTATGGGCGATATTCCATGTGGCTCCCTTTAGACGATTCTGAGAACGAGTGTGGTTGTTCTGGAGCCAGGTGGCCTGTACGCATATCTCAGCTGCCCTGCCTTATGTGTGACCATGGGCCATGTATATGACCTCTGGGCTGTAGGTTCCCCACCTCTTGATGGTGATCATAGTTCCCTAGGGTTGTTAGGTAAATGTGCACATGGAAAAGGCACTAATAGATAATAGCTTTCATTATTATTTGACGGCTGGAGAACTGAGACTGTAAAGGGGGAAGGCAGGATGTAAACCACAGGTGGCAAACACTAGGCCCGTGGGCCAAATCTGGCCCTCCACCTTGTTTTACCTGGCCCAGCAGCTTGTTTCTACCTGCTCACTTAACTGTTAAGGAGTAGTTACATTTACACAGTCCTAAAATTACATTTGGCCCTTTGAAGGCAACTGTGAGGCTGATGTGGCCCCCAATGAGAATGAGTTTGACACTTCTGGTGTAAACAAACCAGTGCCTCTAACTGCTCCCCGGCCTCGCCCACTGATCTGCCCTGCTTATTGGAGTCCTTGCCCTGGCTGTTGTGGCTCAGTGGATTGAGCACTGGCCTGTGAACAAAAAAAGAACAGAGTCCTTTTCCCTCTTGGGGAGATTGAGACCTAGAGAGGGCGTTGGACCTATTTTGCTAATTTCAAAATTCCTCCCGCTAGGAAGATTCTCTATCTCTGGGCCTTGAGGATGGAGGAAGGAGGGGAGAGCTTGGGCCTGGCCACTCAGACTGACCATGAACACCCCTCCCTTGCCCAGGGCGCCCCTATACTCTGAGTGTGGCCCTGCCTGGCTCCATTCTTGACAATGCCCAGTCACCTGAACTGCGCACCTACCTGGCCGGCCAGATTGCCAGAGCCTGTACCATCTTCTGTGTGGATGAGATTGTGGTGTTCGATGAAACAGGCCAAGATGCCAAGTGAGGAGCTGTCCCACAGGATCCTGGGGTTCAGGGAGAAGGGAGGGGCTTGGGTTTGCGTGGGCTGAGAGCCATGCCTGAAATGCCTCCACTGTAACCCTGATGGGGAGAGTTGTAAAGCAGGCCCTGCAGAGGTCAAATAGGGTGGATGAGCTCTCGAAGGGAACACAATAGGCTCTGGAGCCCTACTTTTCTCTTTCCAGGACTGTGGAAGGGGAATTCAGGGGAGTTGGCAAGAAGGGGCAGGCGTGTGTGCAGCTAGCCCGGATTCTGCAGTACCTGGAGTGTCCACAGTAAGATGAAGGGCAAGCTCCCTGACCTTGAGGGAGGGAGGGAGGTCGAGGTGTAGGCCAGGCAGGAGGTGGCCTCCCTAGGAATTTCCTGAGGTCTGTCTCCTTCACTAGGTACCTAAGAAAGGCATTCTTTCCCAAGCACCAGGATCTACAGTTTGCAGGTAAGACTTGGGGGTTCTGACCCCCATTTCCCAGGGGTTATCCGCAGACCCTGAGGAGTTGCTGGACAGTCAGGAAAACAGGCCCAGGCAGAGCACGCCTGTGTCTGGTGGCAAGTAGCAGGTCTGTGGCAGAGCTGGACCTTGGATCAGGGTTCCCTGCTGTACCCACATGTGCTGTTGCACCTCCCAGATACCTCCTGGCCCCCCTCACCCACAGGGCTCCTGAACCCCTTGGACAGCCCTCACCACATGCGTCAGGATGAGGAATCTGAGTTCCGAGAGGGTGTTGTGGTGGACCGGCCCACCCGGCCAGGCTGCGGCTCCTTTGTGAACTGTGGCATGAAGAAGGTAGGAACTGGGGTGGGGATCGAACCCACTTCTCAGATGCAGCCTGGCAATGGAAGGTGGCTGGGGCATTGTAAGTGGGGATCCTGGGACTCAGGCAGGTATCTCTGCCCACCAGTCCCCCACTGATGCTGATTTGGGCCAGAAAAGTGCTTAAGTCAGGGCTCAGTAGATTAAGCCAGGAGCGAATTTACTGTTTGTTTTATTTTCTTAATCAGATAGAAAAAGGTCCTTGTGCTACAAGCAAAACAGAGCCCTGCACAAACAAGTTCAGAGTCACACTGGGGCCGCTCCAGGGCGATGCAGAGCGTTGGTTTCTATTTACTCTCAAGTCCCTCAGAGTCACAGGCAGGGACATGTAAATATGTGCAGTCCCCTCCCCTCAAAAGAACAGACCAGAAATAAGTGGTTCAGAGCAGACCAGGATGACCCAGAAATGGACGGACAGGGAAGAGGAAGGAAGCATCCTATCCTGCACTCAGAACAGGCACAAAACAAACGTCCCTGCTTCTTCCTCGCAGCTCCCACGTAGTGAGCGTACAGCCTTTACTTCATGCCCGGCCCTGCGCAGCACAGCAGCGGCCATCATTTGTGGAATGTTTTCTCTTTGACAGAGGGAAACTGAGGCTCAGAGAGGTTTAGTGAGCCACTCAAATTCCTATGGCTGAACCAAAATGTAGGAAACGAGAATTTTTATCTACTCACAACATTTTTACGTCCAACGCTGCCAGGTCATGTTCATTTTTAATCAGTGTCTTGTGATAGTCATTTTGCAGGAATGTTATCTTGTAAGCAGGACTGGCCCATGTGTGGGGGTGAAGGTCCACCTACCTGGATCCCTCAGGTCACTTGCCTTCACTTGCGGGCCACAGATTCACTGTAGCTGGGTGAGGTGACCCCTGCTGGTCCTGTGGGGAACTGCACCCACTTCTGGCTTCTCTACAGGAGGTGAAGATTGACAAGAACTTGGAACCTGGACTACGAGTGACTGTGCGACTGAATCGGCAACAGCTCCCAGGTATCTGAGGGCTCAAAGCCTCCACCTTCCACCTCCTTGTCCCCTCACCCCATGTTCACCTGTCTTCTCTGCATCCTCCCCAGAAAGCAAGACCTACCGTGGAAAAGTTGTGTCGTCTCAGGACCCTCGCACCAAAGCTGGTCTCTACTGGGGCTACACGGTCCGGCTGGCCTCCTGCCTTAGTAAGGACAGAGCTTCCTTTCAAGACTCTCCTTGCTCTCTGTGGGGGGGGCCAGAGAGCCTTGTGTGACCCAAAAGTCAGACTAGAGTCCTGCCAACTAGCGTCCTTGGGCAGCGGCCTTGGTCTCCGAGTGCTCTGCCTGGAAGCTGTTAAAGACCTTTGCAGGGAAGTGTTGGATCATGATAGATGAGTACTGTTTGCCGTGGGGTTGGGAATGGGGGTAAAAGGGCCAGATAAGACAAAGGTGCAGTACAGGTTCTCAAATCTTCTCACCCTCTGCTTGGTTGCCCAGTCTGGCACAGGTATGGTCTCTCCCTGATCAGCACCTGATTTTGCAGGAACATGGAGGGCCTGGTGGTTCCCTTCCTGAGCCCCCAGCTCCCCCACACACTACCCAGTAAACACACACACAGCCAGCAGCTGTGGCTTGTGAAAGCAGGACCCCCTCCTGAGCTGGTCTCACCCCCAGGTGCCGTGTTTGCAGAGGCCCCCTTCCAGGATGGGTACGACCTGACTATTGGGACATCAGAGCGAGGCTCGGGCGTGGCCTCCGCCCAGCTTCCCAGCTTCAGGTGGGTACAACCCGCGGCAGCAGCCAGAGGGAGGAACAGAGCAGAGGACCAGTCTGGCAGGGAGCAGAACTGTAAAAGCCTCTGCTGTGTGGAGAGGGCCACTTTCATTGTGGCCTTGATGAGCAGTCAGTGATCTCCCTCCTCTGGGTGCCAGGCATGCTCTCGTGGTGTTCGGGGGCCTCCAGGGACTAGAAGCTGGAGTGGATGCAGACCCCAATCTCGAGGTGGCTGAACCCAGCGTCCTCTTCGATCTGTATTTGAACACCTGCCCCGGCCAGGGCAGCCGCACCATCCGCACAGAGGTGAGCCTGCCTGCATCTCTGGCCTCCCGCCCCCAAGGCCATCCTCAAGGTGCAGCCACCAGCCAGGGCCTTGTAGTCTATCCAGGGAGGGTTGTGACTCCCTGTGGCCTACGCTGCCTAAGGCTGCCCTAAGCCAGCCTTCCCTGGAGGAGATCTCCTTACCCCTCAGCCTCACACTGCAGATGTGTGGCGGGGACAGGAGTGAGCTGAGTCAAGATTCCTGGTTGCTGATGCCCATCCAGCTGTTTCCAAGCTGGATGACCCAGGAGACCCCACCCACCCTGCTCTGGCCCTCCGTCTCCTTTGCTATATGATCAGTGTTCCACTTTCTCGTGTGACCATGGCGGACAGGATGTGGCTGGTTGAGAACCATAGTCCTGCATATCCACAGAACCTTAGAACCCAACTTCTAAGCTGAGCACAGAATCCCATGCCTATGGAATCTGTGCAGGGGACCGGTTTCAAAGGGTAGTAACTAAAAGGTGGCCTGCCTCAGCCTACTTGTCTTCAAGGGCCCTGGTGGGGCAAGTGCTGAGAGCCTGCTAGCTACACCCTCCCAGCAGAAACCCTGGTTCCCACCCTTCTAACACCTGTACCAAGTATTGAGATCTTCCCGTCACCTGACCCCAGAGGGTAGATGTTATTACCATCATCCCTGTTCTACAGAGCGGGGGGACAGGAGTAGGGAGGTGAGGTTCTTCCCTGGCAGGGCATTCAGCCAGCCAGTGTCAGATCGGCAGGATGACACTGGGCCTGTCCTTAACCTCCTCAAGGCCCTGCTGAGGGCAGCAGAGCCCAAGGTGCTGGGTGCTGGGCAGTCAGGTACTGCCAGCCTCCCAGGCCCCAGCCCACTGCCACACTTCTCTTCCAGGAAGCCATCCTCATCTCCCTGGCCGCCCTGCAGCCGGCCTTCACCCAGGCAGGTGTCCGGCATGGCTGAAGGTTCTCAGGAACAAGGCAGTCAAGAAGCAGTGGTGAAACCAGAGGTTCCTGAGGGTCCTTGGCTGGGACAAACACAGCCAAAACTTTCTCCAAAAATAGCCATCTTTAATGCAACCCGGCCCCCATGCCCTCACAGTCTGGCGGTGCTGCTGCCCTCACTTACTACCCATGGTGATGGCCTTCAGGCTGCCGGCCCTCGCCAGGATATTGGGCACAAAGAGCAGCCCCGAGGCCCGCTCGATGCTCTCAATGGGTACCAGGAAACGCTCCAGGGGGATGGCCTCGTCCACAGGCGCGTTGGGCATCACATAGGAGCGAAGTTCGATTTGCCCGCCTGCTGCTTCCAGGATCAACACCTTGAAGAAGTGGGTGGGCACTGCCACATGGTTCTTGCCGATCACCTGGTACCTCACGTAGGACTTCCCATCAGCCTCTGTCCTGCAGGCAAACCCAGGCACACGTGGCCTTTTAGGGCTCTCAGAGAGTCTGGTTAGACCCAAAGCTGCCACGTCCAGGAAGCATTCCTCAACCTGACCCCCAACTTGTGTCAATCTGTGGGAACACCCCCTCATGAATCTGCTTTCCCTGGCAGCTCCAGCAGGCTGGGAGCTTCCTGCCAGGTAGACTCTCAGTCATCCTTTTGTCCTTGTGCCCAACGTTGAACCAGGCAGAGTGGTGGTGACAATAAATGCTGCTGAAAGAATCCACCCTTCTAATTGTCCACGTTCATTGGTACAAACACTTGATGACTGTCTTATCTCTCCCTGTGGAGGGTGAGCACTGGGTGGGCCGGCTGGGATAGCTGATTTTGAGGCAGCACAGGGCCATGTGAAGAGCAGGTGCCCAGAACACTGCCCTGTGGGGTGACTTCCAGGTTAACCTCTAGCAGAGCGTACTCCGCTGAATCAGACCTCAGGAGGCACTTGCTTATTCAAGTTTACCAGTGCCTTGGCCAGCTGGTGCTGAACCATTACTATGGTGACATTCACCATCCCACTTTGTCCCCCGATCATGAGATAGGTAGAGGTATTATCCCCATGTCATGGGTGGCCATTTGTCCACCGTACCCAGAGTCGAGGAGATAAGGCCCATGTGCCCCCCAGCCTGTGGGCCCCAGTGCCAGCTGCTTCACCACAGCCTGTGGCATCACTCATACAGTCTGCAGGGGGCCACAGGAATCACTGAGCATGCTCAGAGGATGCATCCCCTGTGCCTGGGAGGCAGGGCTGCAGAGAGCAAATGAGGTCTCAGGGTCGGGAGCAGGGTGTGCAGCCTGTGTGGGCAGAACAGCGCTGGCTGTATGTGTGCGGCAAGAGGTGACAGGAGAAAGAAGTGAGAGCAGACACAGGGCCAGGTCCCCGGGGCTAAAGAGACAGTCTAAATGGGTGCCCCAAAGGTCTCGGCTAAAGAAGTAAATTCTGAGGCAGGAAGTGGACAGGGTGGTTCAGAAGCCTGGCGACTAGTGACCTAGTAGCGCACTAACCCAGAGCCTGGGACAAGCCCCAGATGGGTGAGTGGGAAACCCTGCTTGTGACCCTGAACCCTCAGTGCTAACTTTACCTGGGCAGGAAGAGTGGCCCTGTGCAGACGTACACATTTTGGTAGGTGCGGGTCAAGCTCCGGCTGTACTTCTCCAGGTTGTTCCACGCATTCTGGTTGAGATGGGGCACCTGGTAGGAGAGAGATACTGGCTGGGACCTTTCCCCTGTTGGAGGGGCGACCCTGGGCTCCAAGCCTGGAGATTCCAGCAGGGTGCAGTGGAATCTGGTTTAAGGAATTAAGGTCATTCCTTTAGGCCACCTGGTCTTAAGGGTGGGGCCCAGATAGCTCAAGAGGATGCTTGCCACCACCCCCACCACGTAGAATGGGAAGACTAGCATCCCAGATCTGAAGTGAGGTCGGAGTCCGGGGGGTTCACTGTGGGCCCCACAGCAGTCCGCACCCACTGCGTGCCAGGGAGGGCGGCTTGTCAGGGTACCCAGTGACCGCTACTAAGCTGCCAGCCAGCAGGTCTCTTTCCATTCCCTCTTGGAAGGCAGGCGGAAGGCAGGCGGGGTAGGACAAACGCTGAAAGCTCAGGGTCCTCTAGCCAGACTACCTAGGTCTCTATCCGGATATGTGACACTGGGCCAGTCACTGCCTCTCCCGAACCTCAGTTCCCTCGTTATACCCAATACTTAATGAACGCTTGCATGGGCCAGGAAGTGCCCTGTACTTTTATATGCACCGGGTCTCCCGTAAAAGGAGGTAACAGTAATATCCCCATTTTGCAGCCGAAGAAACGAAGCCGAGGAGCCCGCAGGATCAGCCTGCACAGCGGGTGCCCAGCGCCGCCGCCGGGTGCTCGGCTCCGGGGCGCAGCGGGATCAGGGTGCGCCGGAGCGCCCCCATTCAGCAGGGGCGCAAACTGAGGCTGTGAGAGCAGGGCTACCTGGGGCGCCACGTTGCTCAGGTAGAAGGTGTCGTCCATGGCTTTCTGGCTCCAGCGGTGGTTGGCGGCGGCAGCCAAGTGGCCGCGGTCGAAGCCGCTGCCGCGGTAGTCGGCGTTCGTGGCGCGGTGGTACGCGTGCACCGACTCGTCCTCGCGGAAGTCGCACGCGCGGCGGTCGCCGTCGCCGCGCAGCCGCTCGGGCCGCAGCTGCTCCACCACCCAGAGCGCGCCGCGAGTGCGCGGGTCGTAGCAGAGCACGTACGACTCCCGGCTCTTGAGCTGCGCCAGCCCGGGCAGCCCGTACTTCGCCAGCTCGCCGGGGCTGCCGCCCGCCGGAGCCCCGGGAACAGCAGGCACCGCGGGCAGCGCGGCCGCCGCCGCTACGGGCAGCACCGGCAGCCGGCCCAGCAGCCCCGGCGCCGGCCGCGCATCTGCTCTTCGCCGCCGCCAGCTCTCGGCAGCCGCGCCCAGCCCCGCGCCCAGCGCGAGGGTCAGGCCAGCCCGCAGAGCCCGCATGGCGGCGCAAAGGGACGCGGCCGAGGCCCCGAGGGAGCCCGCAACCTCCTGCGTCTGACCCACGCGCCCTTAAAGGGGCCGCACCGGCCTACGGACTGACCAGTGTGGGGCCAACTGCCTAGTCGGTCCCTTCCACTCACAAAAGCTTGGAAGGGCTTAGGCCTCTGTCAAAAGGAGACCGGGCCAGCCAAAGCGGACCAAAGGGCAGGGGCAGCCGGAAATGGACGCCCTTTCTCTGTCCTTTGGGATACTGACCTAAGAGACGCGGCACTGGTGCTTGAGTTTATGATTGGCCGCCTGCACCCCCGCTCCGCCTCCTTACGGGTCCCCACTGAGGGCGCCCCCTCCTGCGCCTGCGTACAAAGTTCCTACTTTATGAGCGCGAATTGTCAGCAATAGTCCTGAAAGTGCTTCCATCACTACTTCATTTAATCCTCCAAAGAGCCTCAAGGAGGAGCTCCTCGCTGGCAGAAGCCGATACCGGAGTCTGCCCTCCTAACCATTACACTATGAGCCGAAAGTCCTAGAAGACTGACCAAGATTTTGACACCTAGGATGAGAACGAGGATGCAGGCAGCCGAACCTGGCTGGAATGTAAACTAGTACAATTTGGCTCAGAACGTATGAAAAGCCTTAGAAAGGTTTATACCTTTAAACCCACTTAAGAGAACTGAGCCGGGGAAGTAAGTCAGGAATGCAAGTAGTTCAAACAGAAACTTCCTCATGTAATAAATATTCAGAAATAAGAGACTGGTTTCCAACATTGTCAGCATTATTAGATACAACAGTATACTCGTATATCCCATAAAAAAATTTTTTTAAAGTCATACAGCAACTTGTTCCCCACCTAACATGAGGGGGCTGACAATACACAAAACTAAAAAAAATTGTCAAGAAGACAATTCACACATTTCAGGTCTGCAGTGGACCCTAAAATGGAGAGAGAATAGGTATCTAAGGTTCATAAATTGTCCAGCCATAACTTCTTTTGAGTAACAGGCCTGACTGACCTCATGTATTTGAGGTAAAAAATAAAACCTGACCATGCCTTTTTAAAAACAACCATGTTAATAACGTATTTGTTTGCTTGAAAAGTAAACAATTATGTCATAAAAATCACATCTGCAAAATAAGACTGACACATTACCAGTGATTTTCTCCGGATTGTGGAGTGAGAATGGCTTGTTTTATTTACATGTCTTTTAATTTTCCTAGTTTTTCTATCTAAAAAATAACTTGCTGTAAAACCACGACGTAACACCTTCCCCCCCCCCCCCCATTCACACTGCCTCCTCCCCAGCAGCTGCAAATTGCATGCTGAGTGAGAAGTGTTAAACATGATCTTCCCCAACAAGAATGCCCTGGCCTTTTCCTTAGACAATGCCAAGAGCCTCCTGACTCCATCCCTGTTCAACTTGTTTCCTGCTCTGATGTCTCTAAGGTTTCAGGCTATTACAGCACCAATGCCCATTGTTAAGAACACATTCTTTATTAAAGACAAATTGTCATCAACAGCACTGACTCAAGAAACAAAACTTGATTAAAAAAAAAAATCAATAAACAAAGGCAGACCACCATTCTGACCCTCTGGAGTGAGACCTGCTGAAATCACACAGCCCAACCTGTAAGTGTTCCAATTCTTGGGTGCAGCCGTTCCCCACGCAGAAAGCTTGGGCGCTCTGGCTGCCTGGGAACCTCCTGAGAGTTTGGGGAGGGGAAATCACCAAGGGCAGGTCTTCTCCTCAGCCAAACCTGGACATGGTCCTTGTGCTCTTGACCTTCATTCCCAAGTCAAGAAGAGGGCATTGGTGTCAGGCCTGCCACTGAGGCAAATTAGATGCAGTGATTCAAGTAGTGTGGCCCCAGAAGGGAAGGCAAGGGGACAGGCAAGGGGTTGGTTGCATCAGGTGTCCTGGGCAGTATCTGCTATGCCCCAGCCTGTGGCCCAAGCCTCAGGCCGTGAAGGAGTCAGGTTGGGACTGAACAAGCAACTGACGAGTTCTGGGAAGGTGGGCCGGACGGGTGACAAGCAGTGAGTGCACCCAGGACAGGGGTCTGGAGCCTCCCCTTCCACTCAGCTCCAGTACAGAACTGAGAGCACGCCAAGCCAGGATGTGCCGGAGAACCAGGAAGGCTCCAGGGGCAGGGGGAGAGGGTGCTGACCTGACCTCCGAAAGTCAGGAGAACCACGCTTCCAAATCCTTCCTTCCCACCCTCATCCCCAAACCAAGCATTTGCCAATCCAAAATAAATAACCCGGAGTCTGAATAAATAGCACGTCTCCCCAAAACTGCATGTTATGAGAGGAGGCGGCAAAAAGGCTAGTGCAGAAAAGTCCCAGCAGCACCCAAGGGACAGCCTGGTAAAGGAGCCATCGGGGGGAAGCCTGGCTCCTGAGGGCAGCGGAAGGAAGGCCTGGCTGCCAGGCTCGGAAGGCTTTGGGGCAAGAGCACCCGCCAGCCAATCTGCGGACAGGATGAAGACCGTCGCTACATTACCAGCCTTCCAGACCCAAACTACCCGTCTCCTTAAAACGGAGGGGGTACTTGATCAGAATAAGCCCGCCGCTCCCACTGCCCAGCAGTGGGAGTAGCCACCAGCTCCTGCTTTAAGGGCACCTGCCCTAAAATCCCGGGGACAGCTCAAGCACATGACTAGAGAAGGGCCACCTCCTTCAGCTTGATAGGACCCGGTGCCGCTGAGCTCAGCTCTGCCTGGCCCGGGGAAGGCTCGATTTGGTCCTGTTTGCCCTTCACGGGACCCACCTCCCTGGGGTGGGCCCTGGAAGCCATGTGAATGACTCCTCTTCCGAAGCACTTGGATTCCAATCCCTGGTACAGGGTCCCCTTAATGGGGAAATCTTGGGAAGACTAGCTCTCTTCTCTCCTCCGTGCCCGGGCACAAAAGAGGGTAAGAGGTTCAAAGCTTCATGGACCGTCATTTCTCAGCAGCTTTTGGTTTCCAAGATTTCTGCTGTGGGGGAGCAGGTTCAGGGCCCTCCACGGAGGTCCTGTGGACTCCCTCCCAGTCTGAGGGACCTGGGAACCTAGGGCTAAGGGTGGGGACAGGGTTCAAAGGCCAAGGGACTTCGCTGAGCCCAACTCCTCATTCTGTCTCTGGGTTTCACAGACATGGAGGGGAAGAGTCAGGGCAAGAGGCTGGGGATAAGGCACCCCAAGAGAGAAGGGCAGGAGGGAGCAATGGAGAGGAACAGATACAGCGACTCCCACAGCCTCTGTACAAGAACTGGACAGAGAAGTGAGGGAGAGAGGGGGACAGGAAAGGAGCTGGAGAAGCAGCGGAGACCTAGAGGGATTCAAAGACACCCTTGCTTCCCTCACATCCACACTGACAGACGCACAGACACAGGAGATCGAAGCCTGGAGGATGAAGACACACAGACACACACACATACTCAGTGAAGGGGGGTGTGTGTGACCTGAGCCTGACAGCTTCTTAGCCCCTCAGTGTCCCTTTCCCCACGGAGAAGCCTAAGCACCAACCCCAGAAGTGGTTTCTGGCTCCTGTGGCCAGAGCAGGAGAGGACACAGCAGGGCAGAGGCTGGGACGGACCTACGCCAGCCCCCAGGGCCCCGCATCTGCCCCTGCTCCAGGACACAAATTCAGGAGCTCCAGCCGTGCTCAGCAGCCTGGGAAAAGGGCCCCAGGGTTAAAGAGCAGAGAGAGCGCCAGGGCTTGGTGGTCAGGAGGAGCCGGGTCCCGCGTGCTCCGGGGTGGGGTGGGACAGAGCCAGGTGAGGGGCCTGGAGGGCTAGTCCTGTAGTTTCCCCTCAGGCTAGGGTCTCACAGGCTTCTGTGTGTCCCAGAAGCCCGGGCAGGGGATGCTCTCTCCCAAACCTGGGCCTCTTGCTGTCAGGCTACTTCGAGTCTTGGAGTTCCTTGGCTTTCTGTAGGATCTGGCAGACGTCTGTGATGGGGTAATCCTGGGCACAGGGAAGGTCAACAAGACGCCTCTGAGGTTAGCTCACCCTTTGCCACCTCTGCCACCTGTGCCCTTTCACCATACTGGACCACAGCTTATCGGACACCCCCATTCTGCCCTAACTCCTACATGTCTCACTAACGTAACCGACCCAACCAGCATCCCCTACAGGGTCTCACAGCCCTTGCTTAGGACCAGGACCGCCCTGCCTCACCTCTCCCCACCTGGCAGTGGGCTAATAACCATACACTGGCCCACTGGGGCACCCCAAATGCTCAATGAGACGGTTATTGTGAGTATATGTATTTTATAGATCTACTCAATGAAGTTACTGAAAACAACCCAGGCCAGGTGTTGGTGAAAAACCTGAGGCTCCGGCCATGTGACTAGCAGAGCAGAACAAGGGTGTGAAGCTAATGCTAATGTGTGACCCCTGAGCCCATGTTCTTCTCCCGTAAGCCCTACGTTTTCCCGCTCCAGGTCTGAGCATGGTCACCAACAAGCACTACCGCCTGCTGGGCGCAGTGCTAACTTGGTTAGAGCACACAGTTCAGAGAAGACAAGTCATTCACTCAAGGCCACATTACCCTCAAGGTCAGTGGCAAGGCCAGGACTTGAACCCACCCAAACCCGGATCTCCCTCAGGGGTCTAGACTCTTAAAAGCCCACTACACACTACTGCTCCTGACCCAAGCCTGTCAGAGGCTGGCGGGGGTGAGGGCTTGGTAAGGTCTGTCTCGTGGCTGAGACTGACCTTGCCACTTGGAACTCTGTTACCTGAAGGAGCCGCATGTTCACAGTGAAGTCCCCTTCCAGCAGCTGCTCCCGGATCAATCTATGGAAAACAAGCAGCAAGGCGCTGGGACCCTGGCTGCTCTGAGTGCAGGCCCAGCCGGGCCCCTCTCTGCTCCTTACTCACCACCCAGCAGGTTTGGTATGACACTCATCCAAGGACCCCAGCAGCCTTGTCCCACCTGGTGAGAGCAGCTCCGCAGCCCCTGTGCCCACGGCCACACTCACATGAGCATGGCGCAGCAGACGAGGAGGAGGAAGTCAAAGCGACTGTCATCAGCGAAGAGGGAGTCCCAGATACGGATGACATCAGGCAGCAGGAACTCCTGGGACAGCAGCAGGGTCAGCCAGCGGAAGGCGAAGAACTGGGGCTTGATGTTCTGCTCTTGCTGGGGAGAGAGGCGTGGGACAGGTGCAAGAATCCACGTTGGCTGGTTGCATGTGATGCCATGCAGTCCTTAACGGCGAATTCAGAGAAAGAGGAAGGCCCAGGACCTAACCAAGGAGGCAGCAGGCCAGGGGTGAGCCCAGGCACAGTAAGGCGGGGAGCGAATGGGGGTGGCACTGAGCCACTTGGAGAGCCTTGCTGGATTAAAAGGGTATCTGCTGCCTGCTGCCAGCCAGGGCTATCAGATCTTCTGCTTTTTTAAGAGAGAAGCCATAATCCCCAGCTTTTATATAAGCTCTCTAGATTTATAAATGCTAACTCTGTTTCTTTTAAGACACTGTACAGGTTACAGACAGATGAGAGACCATTCATTGGGCGCTTGCTGCAAGCCTGGCCTTGCGCCTAGCGTGTTAAGTACCGTAGATCTCACGCCTTCATTCCCTACAACAGCCCTTTGCGCCAAGTACGCCCAGCAGAAATGAGCCCTCTGGTCAGCCAGAGTGAATATTATTAATGGAAAAAGCATATCACAAAACAGCAAGAACGTAATTCCATATTTGTTTCAAAAGACCTTTACATGTACTTTCTTATTCCCAAAACTGTTTCTGTTCATATACAAATTCCTTGTACGGAAAAATTATTGTAGTAGTATTTCATGTTTAAAATAAACATGAATTAGAGCCCTGGCTCAGTGGATAAGGCACCAGCCTGTGAACCCAAATGTCCCTGGCTTGATTCCCAGCCAGGACACATAACCAGGTTGCAAGCCAGGTCTCCAGCCAGATCCATAGCTGGAGGCAGGTGAAAGGCAACCATACATTGATGTCTCTTTCTTCCTCCCTCCCTTCCCCTCTCACTAAGTATAATAAAGAAAGTCTTTTAAAAAATAAAATAAAATGAAATTATTCTTCATTTAGCCCGGGCTGGGCTCAGTTGGTTAAAGCTTTGTGCCCACACACCAAGGTTGCAGGTTCAATCCCAGTCAGGGCATGTATGAGAATCAACCAATGATGCATAATAAGTGAAACAACAAATTAATATTTCTCTCCATCCCTTCTCTCCCTAAAATCAACTTTTTAATTTTTTAAAAGATTTTATTTCATTATTTTTAGAAAGAGGGGAATGGAGAGAGGCAGAGAGGGAGAGAGACATCAATGTATGGTTGCCTTTCACCTGCCTCCAGCCACAGACCTGACTGGAGACCTGGCTTGCAACCTGGTTATGTGCCCTGACTGGGGAATCAACCTGCAACCTTTGGGTTCACAGGCCGGCGCCTTATCCACTGTGCTACCAGCCAGGGAGCCTAAAATCAAAATTTTAAAAATTATTAGAAAAAAACCTGTGGGAAAAAGATTGTTAACTTATAAAAGTGAAGTTACCCTCCTTTCTTAGAGGACAAACAGGCTGAACTCACAAAGTGCATGGTTAAATGCCTGGCCCTGTGCCTAGGCACCACATCCACTGCCCCTCGCCAGACTGCCTGGACCCCCAGCACCTGCCTCCTGGTCCCCCAGCAGTGGGTCAGTGATCCCTAAGCAGCAGCAGCCACTTTCAATGCCAGGCTCCAGCCAGAGCTCACCTAGGACCGGGCGCTCAGGAGTCTGCTGTCCTCTGCCCCTCTCCTCTGTCTGCCCTGGGGCCTGTGGTCCCGGGGTCCTTACCAGTTTCAGGTAGAGCTCCACGTCCTTATCCTTCAAGGTGGAGTACACCTTTTCCATCTTGTATGTGATGCCACACTGCGAGTCATCCAGGCTCTTGATGAAGTTGTCCCGGATCTCAGCCATGAGGTTGGTGAAGCAAAAGAAGGTGTCCGCTTCAGCATGCTCTGGACAGAATGGGCGGGGTGCAGGCAGCTGTGGGGGCTGCAGCCCACCCAAGTGCACCCCAAAGCTCACTTCCACGACACCCTCCTTCACCTCGGAGTCCACCGAGTCACCCCCGTGGTCAGGCTCCATTCCTCCTCGGTCCCAACCACTCTCCACCCCAGACTAGAGCCACTGCTCCTGTCTTCTCACCTCCTCCGGCACCCTGTCCACTCCCTATCCTCCTACATGCTCTCCTGGTGACCTTTTCCAAATCGCTGTTTACTTCCATTGCTTCTATCATTCAGCTTCCTGTACGTGTATCCCATCTCCCATCAGAAGTTCAGTTACAAGGCCAACAGCCCGGTCAACTTCCAACATTCGGGATCTGAGAGGATGCAGGCGACCCCCTGGTCTGCCGGAGGGAAGGTGGGGGCCCGGGGCGGGGAGGGGCGGCACGGCTGCTCCGGTCTGCTTGTCTGGTGGGCCAGCCACAGAGACGCCCACCTACCTTTCCACTCGCTGTTGGGGTCGGTGGCGAAGGTGTAGTAGAGGGGCCCCACAATCTCGTTCATGCCCTGCACGTAGGCGATGCCAGGGTTGAGCTTCGCGTAGATGAACAGGATCCGCTCCACCACCTCCCAGTGGGCCTCACAGCCGTTGGGCAGCACCTCGTACTCGCTCACGGACGCTGGCGCCGAGTTCTTCTGCGGGGAGCTCATCTGGGGGAGAACAGGAGGGGCCCACCAAGATGAGGGGTGGCACTGGCAATGATACGTTCTCCCCAGCCATGTCTGGGGCCTGAACTGAACCTCCAGCATATGAGAAACTCCGGGTGTAGAGGAACGTATCCGACACCACCAGGAGGGAAACAAGCCGACAGACCAAGAAGGTGGGACTTCCTGCCAGACGGCTGGACTCAACTCTAGTTTATGGTGGTAACAGAAAGAACACGGCTTCCCTCCGCAGCGAGGGGTACTTTCTGGATGATAGAAACGCTCCATGTCCTGCTCTGGTTGGCATTTACACAGCACATGCATACACCGGGAAAAGTTCATCTACTTGTATACCTAAGACTTCTGCATTTTACTGCACGCAAGTAATGCTGTACTCCAATTTAGAAAATAAAACGTAAACACATCAAAAACAGACAACTGGCTAAGCATCTTCAAGAGGTGAAATGTGTCCTGGCTGGTGGCACAGTGGATAAGGCACCATCCTGCAAACCCAAAGGTCGCTGGTTCGATTCCCAGCCAGGACATGTAACCAGGTTGCAAGCCAGGTCTGTGGCTGGAGGCAGGTAAAAGGCAGCCACACGTTGATGTTTCTTTCCCTCTCTCACTTCCTTTCCCTCTCTCTAAAAATACATACATAAAATATTTTTTCTTTTTTTAAAAATTTTATTATTTTCAGAGAACAGGGCAGGGAGCTTGACAAAGACTTGGGTGCTAGCGTCATCTGTGACAGAGCCATGGGAAAACTGTCCTGGAAGTGCAGGGCCCTCAGGACAGTCAACTCCCCTTTCCTACTATACATACGTGTGTAGACATACATATGCAGACATGGACATTACTAACGTTTACCGCAAGCTCTCCATGTACAAGACAGTGCTCTGCATGCATGCCTCCATGTAATGCTCTGACAACCTAGAATATTCTCTCAAAGTCGCTTTGAAGATTAAGAAACTAGCCCTGGTGCTTGCTCCGGCAGCACATATTCTAAAATTGGAACGATACAGAGAAGATTAGCATGGCCCCTGCGCAAGGATGACACGCAAATTTGTGAAGCGTTCCATATTTAAAAAAAAAAAAAGAAAGAAAGAAACTAGCCCTGGCTGGCAGCACGGTAGATAGGTGCCGGCCTGCAAACCCAAAGGTCGCTGGTTCAATTCCCAGCCAGGGCACATAACCAGGTTGCAAGCCAGGTCTCCAGCCAGCTCTGTAGCTGGAGGCAGGTGAAAGGTAACCACACATTGATGTCTCTCTCCCTTTCTGCCTCTCTCCCTTCCCCTCTCTATAAAAATAATAAAATCTTTAAAATTAACATTAAAATAAAGAAGATGAGGAAATTGAGGCTTGGAGAAGTCAGGTCACTTATCAGGTCTCAACATCAAGTGCTGGCACTGGGACGTGACCTCAGGCTAGCTGACTCCGGAACCTGAGGTCCAGGTCCTCAGAAGAGCCCAGTGCTTTCCAGCTTTCCAAGAATCTGCATAGCCATGACCTCATGACCGCATTTCATCTTGGCAATTCTAAAGCCGAGCCGGGCAGAAATGATGATGCCTAGGATGACTAGGAAGGTAAGCCCAGCATTACTTGCCCAGTAAAACAGATGGTCAACTTTAACTCAAACTGCCCACCATGCCCATCATGAGCCCAAGGGTCTCACAAGAACGCCTCTGGCCGGGAGCTCTGTCCCCAGGGAAGAGGTCCAGACCTAAAATGGGTAAGAGCTCAGTCTCCACTGCCTAGTGAAATGAATGACAGAAGCGAGGGCCTGCGGCCAGAACATCAGCAGCTGAGTAGAGGGCTGCCCACACAGCACGCCATGCGGTCAATCAGCCAAGCGTTCTGCACCCCCACACCCCCAGCTCTGCTGTTGGCACCTGGCACCCTGGGATCAGCAATGCCTCCCATCACCCCTGCAGCAAGAAGCGGCTGTTCTCTTACAGACACAGAGTCTCGACCAGTCACTCCAGCTTTTTGGAGGTTACAGAGAAGGAAGGATTTTTCCATTGGTGGAGGACAGTTTTAGGCAAGTCAGAACTCCAGGTACCAAAACAGTAGGTAAGAGTTAAGAAATAGCATTATGCATATGTTTGGCCACAGTTACAGGGACCTATAGAAGGAACCTATAGAAGACTGGGATTCAAACACTCAGCATGAAATGGCCAGCACGAGTCGTACCAATTCTACCTCCTACATATCCCAGATCTATCCCTGCTCTGCCTCCGCCCCAGCTCCCAGCCCCACAAAGCCCCTCGCCCCTTCGATCACTACCCCCACAGCACCAACGGCGGTCTCTTACCAGTGCAGACCTGAATCACATCCCTGCCCTGCCCGAATGCCACCAGGGCTCCCCAGCCTTCGGGATAAAGGCGCCCTGTGGCCTCACCACCCCTGACCTCTCCAACATCCTCCGGCAACCCTCTCCCCTCCCCGCTGCCTCTAGCCACTGGGCTCCTCTGTTCCGCGAGCACACCGTGCTCTCTCCCGCCTGAGGACAGCCACAGGGGCCCTCCTCCCCACCTGGAATGGTGGGCCCTCCTAGCTCTTCGAGCCTCAGCTTACATGTCCCTTCCTCAAGGAAGTCTTCCCTGATAGCCAGGCCAGATCGGCTTCCCACCCATCATCTTTCCCATCACACCTGTCATTCCTTTGTTGCTGTTGTTCTTGTTCTTTAAACTTGTCATTACTTTTTAAAGAGCCATTTCCACCACAATAGCGGTGCGGCTCCTTCACCACACGCAGGGACCTCCCCCCACAGCCACTACATCCAGCCTTGACCTTGAGCCCTGACTTTCCCAAACAGCACTGCCAGGATCAAAGCTGTCTTGAGTAACTATCAGGGTAGATGGTCACAGGCCCAGCGGACAGTGGCCAAAGGGAAGCAAGAGGAAAAGGCTGTCATGGGGGGTCCCTGGAGCCCCTAGGTTGCCTCTTACATTTGTGACCCCACTCCGGTTCCGGGCCACTGTCTGGGATTTCAGCGTCGTCTGCTCCACCCGCTTTCGAAGGGTCTCAAACTCATTCTGGGGGTCCAGGATGAGGAGGCACGGGTACTCAGTGGCCCTCTGGAAGAAAGATATGTCTGGGCACAACCGCCTGTCAAGAGGGAACAGGAGAGAGTACCGTTACTCAGGATAGAGGCTTTAAGACATTCTAGCAAAACATAGTAACACTGCATGTAAAAACAATAGTTTTCAAGGGCAATGTTGTTATAATAGACATATCCATCTTCTTACGCGTGTTTGCAGACACGGACACGAGCACATACATATATGTCCTTATGATCTTACAAACCAACTCCCTTAAACCACACACAGATGTCAGGAATATCTGATGTACAAGAGCGTTAACTCTGGTGTGGTTTGAAATAGTAAAAGAGGTTTGATTAAGCTACACATTGTATAGAATATTACCCAGCTGGCACAGCAAAAAAACGTCCAAGACAAAGTGAGTGGAAAAGCAAGCTGAGCCGTAGCTGGGTAGCTCAGTTGGTTACAGCATCATCCCAATGAACCAAGGCTGCAGGTGTGATCTCCGGTCAGGGCACATACAGGAATCAACCAATGAATGTGTAAGTAAGTAGAACAACAAACTGATGTTTCTCTCTCCCTGCCCCTCTCTTTCTCTCTCTCAAAAAAAAAGCAAGTGTTTCATATTTTGTGTTGCAGGCCCTGGCTGGTAGCCTAGTGGACTGGTACCCAAAGGTCGCTGGTTCAATTCCCAGTCAGGGCACATAACCAGGTTGCAAGCCGGGTCCTTAGCTGAAGGCAAGTGAAAGGCAACCATACATTGATGTTTTTCTCCCTCTTCTCCTCCCTCCCTGCCCTTCTCCCTAGGAATAATGAACAAAATCTTAAAAAAAAAAAAACAATTAAAAAATGCGTATGTATTGCAGGACACGCGCATCTTCAGACTGCTTACACACAGCACACTGCAATCTTGCCCTTTGGAAACACTGAACAACGAGCTCCAATCACCACCAGTGTAAGACAGAGCTTGTTTCTCCAGAGCTGGGTTCAGGACGTGGTTCTTGATTTCAACGGAACCATTAACACCCCTTGCGAATGGTGGCTACCCCAACACCGGCCTGAAGATAAGAGGCGAGAGCCCCCTTCTGCATGCTGGCTGGGCCACCCAGGTGGGGTCCCACTCAAGCCCCTCTGAACATGGGCCTGGGCCCAGGGAGCACGGGCTGAGGAGCAGCACCAGGTGGCCAGTGGCTGGAAGCACAGCCACCGACTGGGGAAGGTAGGACAGAGAGCAGGACAGGCTCCAGGACCAAACTGGAGGATGCGGCCCCACTGCAGACCAGCCCTTCATTCCAGCTGCCCCCCAACTTTCGGGAGCCTGCACCCCCTGCCGCCCCCAGCCCGACGGGACCACACAGCCGGCGTGTCTGCAGCTCCACAGCCAGCAGGAAAGCACACTCATGCACACGCTGCAGTTCACAACTTTAAAAACACCCCACTCATCTGACCCTGTCAACTCCTACACTTAACACCTTTGTATGACCACTCCATGTCCTTGGAATCAAGTCCAAGGACCAACCCATGTCTCCCTCCAGCGTGGCTTCAACCACACTGCCCTTCACGCTGCATTTTTTTTTTTTTCACACTGCATTTTTGAACGTGCAGAGCTCCGAGGGCTTCAGATAGGCAAATCCCACCCACCTTGGCCTCTCCCCTGGGGCCCTGACTCCCCAGACCCCCACTGAAACACTGCTTCTTCAGACAAGGAAGGCATGTCCTGAATAGCTGGAAATACCCTGAGCTCTTTCTTCAGAGCATTTACCATAAGTGCTAATTACATAGATCTAATCTGCTGAACACCTAACTTCCTATCTTCCCTCCAAGGTTCTAGGTTCCTTTAAGAGAGGGACCACGTCCATCACTTCAGCGTTCAACCCTGAGCTTGACACTGGGACTGCCACATAGCAGGGGTTCAATGTCTACCTGTTGAAGGACTGAAAAGATGAACCTATAAATGCCGAGGACGACTGAAACCAAGGTAGGGAGAAAAGGGACAGGCGTGAGCAAGCACAGGACACCCTACCCCCAAAACACACACACACACACACACACTCTCTCTCTCCCTCTCTCTCTCTCTCTCTGTACTCATCAGCCCCATCCTCAGGCTCCCCATCACTGGGGCCTGGACCTAACTACCCAGACCACCCACCAACAGGCCTCCCAGCCACAGGGGCCCAGGCTGGGAAGGCAACGAGAACTGGGAACCCCCCAGAAGTCCAGTGGCCCGCTCCAGCCCCACGTACCGGACATCTTTGTCGATCTGCAGCAGCACCTCATTGTCCTTGAAGTACGTGTTCCACCGGCTGTCAGGGCTGGGGTTGAGTGGCTGCGGGGAGGAAATAGGCTGCTGTCCTAGGCCTTCCCAGGGCCCCAAAGGCAGATGCCAGTTTGGAGGCCTGAGCAGCGGCCTCACACCAACAATCCCATCGGAGGCCCAGCTGCGGCTGAGACAGCGGCATCGGCCCCCCCAGCCCCCCGAATCCCATTCTAACTCCGCAGGTGTGTGCGCTGATACCCCTGCTCGGCGGGCCCTCTTCTGTCTCCTGCTCCGGCTCTCGAATGCTGCCTGTAACGGATGCTCCCTAAAGGCCTGCTGACTGCACGAATGAACGGATAAAGAGATGGATGGGTGGCTTATCGTCCAGTCTCCTTCAACCTAAGTCATCAATGCTTTGAATCGCCAACTGCATTCCTTGGAGGATGGGCTAAGTCCGATCCATTTTCACTTCCTACGCTGCAAAGCACGCAGGGCGAAGCTCTGTGCTGGAGGATCCAAGGAGGCTTCCTCTAGGTCACAGGAAGGCAGTTTATTGTCACTCCCACCCCGCTCTGACTTTCTTCAACTGTCAGAGGCCATGAGGCCTGCGGAGGACCCGGCTCGGTGCTGCTCACACAGGACTCCCCAAGCCCCGGCTACCACTGAGGCTCCTGACTGAGCTTGGGGACCAAGGGGGGAGACAATGGCCTTCAGGGGCTGAGCCAATGACAAAAGGAGGGACTGGAAGGATCAGAAGGAACCAAAGCCACGGCACCTGTCCTCTGAGATGGGGAGACCTTGCCCGCTCCAAAGCCCTGACCCCTCCCCGCTGATGACCCCAACTTACATGGTCCTCAAAGGTCACATCTTCCCTGGACACACCCATGTTGGCCTTGGCAATGCCAGGCTGGATAATCATTTCCCTCAGGAACTGAGCATACAGCTCCCTGCAGGAGATGAGGGAAGGGGGGGATGGTTCCCAAAGGTCCTGCCCAAGGAGCTTGAGATAGAGAAGCTCGAACAGGAGGCAGGACAGGCCCAGCGCCACCTTTTCTGAGACAGGGGCCCATCCTCCCCTCAGCCCCTTTGCCCTGGGCCTCACCTCTGCTTGGCCAGGATGGAGGTCCATGAAGCTCTCTCCAAGGGGAGGTAGTTCAAGAGAATCTGCGCAAAGGGAGAGGAGCAAAGCTCTGGGGACTCGCCCAGCCCAACCCTGGACAGCAGGTAGAGGCTGGCAGGCCCCAAGGAACACACCTGATAATGCCCAGAGAAGACAGGATGGGCTGCAGCCTAGGAATGTAGGCATGGGCTGGGGGAGCCTCCCCTTTCCTCCTCACTGCCTCCCTCCTTCTTTATCCCAAAGCAGGCCTTTCCTCTTCTTTTCCTCACACAGACTCTTCCAAATGATAACGAGACCTCCTGCTCAAAGGGGGCTGAAACTAGAATACGGGTTTCCACTCCCACAGCTGACAGCTCTGGACAAAGCAGCCTTTTTTGTGCCAATATGCATCACTGCCACTGCTCTGTCTGGACCAGGAAGCAAAGGGCTTCACTGGCATTACAAAGTGCTCCATCCCCAAAGGGATCCTGGAGGGGGCACCAGGAGGGACTGAAAGCCCAGGACTTTCCAGGAAAGCTTCCCCAGACAAAGTAAAAGCACAGAATAGAAAGAAGGGACGGGCAAGGTGGGGATAGCCCATGCAGAAACCCAGGGACTTTCAGCAGAGCAGAGGCCCCCCGTCAGGCACACCCACCTTCCAGCAGAGGCATCGCAGTCCGCCCTCACAGGGGATGCCTGTGGACACAGCAGGCAGAGGTCACACCCTTAGAAGAGTCCCAGAATGCCCCCAGCCCTCCACCTTGGAGCCAGATGGCAGGGAGTAGTGAGCAAGAAGCACTTCTTCAAGAACCATTTTCCACACCCCGGCTGGTGTGGCCCAGTGAATTGAGCACTGGCCAGCGAACTAAGGTGTCACTGGTTCGATTCCCAGCCAGGGCACATACCCAGGTTACAAGCCAGGTCCCCAGCCAGGTCCGTAGCTGGAGGCAGGTGAAAGGCAAACATACATTGAGGTTTCTCTCCTTTTCTTCCTCCCACCTCTTCCCCTCTCTCTAAAAATAATAAAATCTTATTTAAAAAAAAAAAAAAAGAGAATCATTAATTTTCGCCAGAAAGATTACTAGACTAGATGCTAATCCTATGTGTTTCTCTCAATGACCCATGATCCCTGCCCTCAAGCCAGAACCCCCTCTTTCTGTAATGTTCTTTTGAGGATAACACTTTCTCATCCTGGATATTTCTTCCTCAGAGCAGCTTGTACCAACCACCATCCTGTCCCCATCAGTCAGGCCACCCATTATAAATATGACTCCATGATTTCTTCATAGCATCCATCACAACTTGAATTGCATTACATAATTGGTATACTTACTTAACATCTGTAACCCTTACTACTGGGTAAGCCCCAGAAAGACAAGAATCACATTTGTCTCACATTCCCAGCACCTAGCACAGGGTGTGGCCCACAGAAGGTATTCCGTAAGTATGTGTGGAGTATAAACAAACCTACGAATGCTAAGTGCTTTGTGTTTTATGGCCCTAACACACTGAATGCTCATTATAACCCTACTAGGTAAGGAAGATCAGCATTACTGTCCCCATCTTGCAGATAAAGAAAATATCCGAGCCCTGGCTGGTGTGGTTCAGAGGGTTGAGCGCTGGACCAAACGGAGGTCACCGGTTCGATTCCAGTCAGGGCACATGCTTGGGGTGTGGGCCAGGTCCCCCAGCTGGGGGTGTGAGAGAAGCAACTGATCTCGCTGTTTCTCTCACACATCATGTTTCTCTCCCTCTCTTTCTCCCTCCTTTCCCCTCTAAAAATAAATAAAATCTTTTGTCTGTGAAACCAAAGGTCACTGGTTCGATTCCCCAGCCAGGGCACATAACCAGGTTGCAAGCCAGGTCTCCAGCCAGGTCCTTAGCTGGAGGCAGGTGAAAGGCAACCATACATGGATGTCTCTCTCCCTCTCTGCCTCTCTCCCTTCCCCTCTCTCTAAAAACAATAAATAAAATATATTTTAAATAAATAAAATCTTTTTAAAAGAAACAAACAAACTAATCTGTAAAGAACGAACAATCAAGAACACAGGTCTGTCTGACTCTGGAGCCCAAACACCTCACCACTAATGCAGACTGCCTCCTGCCGGTAGATTTTTCAACTCCATGCAGTTCTTGGACTCCTCAAAGCCTGAAGGGCCTAACTATCACTTGGAACAGAAAGATGAACTTCTGCAATACTGTCAGACACCTTGATAAGCAGCTGTTGTACCACAAACAGGAGGTAATGCCCCATCTCAGAATCTGCATGGGGATGCAGGACCTACTCAATTCCTGGTTGACAAAGTTACAGAGGCAGAGAGAAGTGACAGAAAGCTATACAGAATACCCCGGATTTTTTGAAGATGAGACAAAATCTCTTGCTGGATGGTTAACCATGCCAGCCAGGGCAAAGTCAAACACTGCTGAGGTGGAGTTCCTTCCAGGCAGGGTCTCAAGGCTGGGACCTCATCATTAACCAAAGGTCACTGTCACCTGAGAAGGCTTTGATCCCAAGCCAGGAAGTGAACCAGGAACTACTCTGCAGCTCACCAAATGCTACAACACAGGAAACTTGCTGGAATGAGAGAAGACCCAGCCTCAGCTCAAAATGTCCCCTCCCCACTCTCTTCCTACCATCCGAAGTCCTCTCCAGTGACTCCCTGGAAGCAACCGGCATCATTCAGATGCCAGCAAAGCACCCGAAAACCTATAGGCAGCTAACTATGGCCACTAACGGTGGCTGCCACTCCTCTGGAAAACCCCTCTAAGCTCAGTAGAGTCACTGGTTGTTCAACTCCACACAATCTGGAAAAGCCCCGAGAGGCAGGCTGGCCCCCAGGACGGCGCAGGTATGGCCTTGGGCATGTGCCCCTCCCTCCAAGCCACAACAGTGCTCGTGGAAAACCCTGAAAATGAAGAGTTGCCTCTCACCACTGAAGCTGAGTTCCCGAAGCTTTTCCAAGGCGATCGTGGGCTCCTTCAGGACATCCTGGAAATCTGCAATCCTAGAAGATGGAAGAGGCCAATGAAGCACACTCAAACCGAAAGCTGACAGGCTCAGTAACCACTCCTCAACCCACAGCTCCCTTACACCATCCATCGGTCTCCATCCTGTTCCTCACTCCCCTTCAGGACGTAAAGATGGCCAAGTCGGTCAACGTCCTAACAAAAGTCAGCTTCGGGGAGCTGCAGAACTAGAGATCACGTCTTCCTCTAAGCCCAGAAACACAGAAACACGCTCGTTCAGAGGTTCTCAAACAAGCACCATGAAATCAGACACATTCTGTGAGTGAGCTGGCATTTGCTGGGCGCTTCCTGCTGGCCAGGCCCAGCCCACAGCTCCACTATCTGAACTCCATGAACCTTAGGAACCAGGAGTAATTTGATCCGTTGACAACAGACCTGTCTAACCTGCATGCAGCTCTCCAGGCTCAAAAATGTAACCATTAGGAGACCTCTCCGCCTGCCTGCAGGCAAGGACAAAAGGTTTTCAAAAACAAGTCCTGGAGGAAAACTGGAGACTAAGCAAAATTTAGCCAAGTCTGCAGGATGTGGCCTGGGAGAGGGGACAGGGAGGAGAATCCAGGTTTTCTAGCATTTCTGGGGGAAACGAGCACCGAGGACAGGGCGCGGCGTTTGGAAGGAGGAGGGTACTGAGCCCGGGCTGGCAAGGGGGACAAGGGCAGGGTGCTGGGGCGAGAGGAACTGGCCATTGAGGCCCTGAACCGGGAAGACGCCAGGGGAAAGGGGGCACCAGGGGTCCTAGGTAGGGGCGAAGGGGAAAGGGGGGGTCCTGCAGGTAAGGGAGGCAGGATAGGCGTCTCCACTCCGTGCTCCGAGGCCCACAGGCCTGGAGAGGCAGGAGCCCGAGCCCCTCTGCCCGGGGCTGCTGGTGCCCGGCTGCATCCGCGCGCCGCGTCGCGGGCCGAGTCGGCCCGGTCGCCCCTTACCGGCTCTTGTGGAGGCTCGACATGGTGTTGACTTCCGGATTCCCCCGCTGCCTCGGTCGCCTCCGCCGCCGCCCCCCAGGGACGCGGGGAGCTCACAGGGGCCTCCTACCGGAAACGCAGCGCCCGCGTGCGCGGCCAGCCCGGTCCCGCCCCGCTCACGTGCTGCCCCCTTCCCAGTGGCCGGCAGGGTGGGCGGGAGGCTGGGGGCCGAGGCCACGCCCCCCGGGTGCCCGCCCGCCGAGCCTGCGGCCAAGTTTAAGGGCTCGCAGGCGGTGTCGTGCATGGTGTGTCGTGGAGCGGGCTCTTCCTTGCGCTTCCCCGGGCCACACTTTCTGTCCCCCTTCTCCGCACGTTCCTCACCAGCAATAAACTATTGTGTCATTGTCTCAGGATCGTGCTTCCCTTGCTCAACTGTGCAGATGTTGTCACTGGGAAGCCTTCCACCCCTGCAGCGGTGATCGCAGAGAAGGTGGTTCAATCGATATGGTATGGAAAGCTGGACTAGAATTCAATGTTTCTGTTACTTTTGGATTTTATACACAGAAACCCCACTATAACATGACCCTGGAGCGCAGCTCCGTTCGGTAGAGCATCACTCCCGTGCACCAAGGTTGCAGGTTGGTTCGGGGTGAGGGCACCTACAAGAAGCAACCAAGGAATGCATAAATAAATGGAACAAACTTATGTTTTTCTTTCCCTCTCTCTCAAAAAATCAATAAATATTTTAAAAAGGAATTTACTGTAATAATATTTCAGGATCCTTTCCAAGAAAAGGCAGTTGGCAGCTGTACAATGATCTTATCTACTTGTATGTGCTTGTGTGCATAATTGTCCCTATTTTTTTTAAACGATTTTTAAAATTTATTATTTTCAGGGAGAGAGGCAGAGAGGGAGAGAAACATCAATGTACGGTTGCTTTTCACCTGCCTCCAGCCACAGACGTGGCTGGAGACCTGGTTTGCAATCTGGTTATGTGCCCTGGCTGGGAATCGAACTAGTGACCTTTGGGTTCGCAGGCCGGCGCCTTATCCACTGTGCCACCTATTTTTTACATTCCTTGAATGAATTCCAGTTCTGACGAGCATGCCCAGCAAGGACTTCACTGCCCAAAGGAGCAGGCACACAGATCTCTGTCCCCCTCTTCGCTCATCTCACAAGTTCGATTCCACTGTGTGCTAGGTCTTGTGCTAAATGTTTCTGCAGATACAAAGATTAAGTTCCTTTCTATTAAATATAAGAAATGAACAAATGTTGACTTAACTGCACAAGAAAAAAAAAAAAAGAGAATACCGGCCAGGCTTCAAAAATGTTGGTTAAAGATATGAAGAAAAATATAAATGGTATGTTAAGGAAAAAACAGACTGTTGGCTATCATTTGGAAAAAATAAAGTTCTGTTCCTACACCACACGTGACAAAAACAAATTCTAGATTAATTAAATCTCTACCAGAGAAAAAGCTATAGGACTATTAGAAAAATACACAGAAAAATGTTTATAATCTTGGAGAAGGAAGACACTCAGAAGACATGAAAGCTACATTTAAAAAAATTCATTGTGGGAGTGGGGGTGGGTGGGGCAGTTGAGAGCAGGGACAGGAGGCATTGTATCAACTGTAATACAACAAAAAAAGAAAAAGACATTAAATCTCTTTATGATAAAGTAAAATATAAATATCATTAGGGGAAAATATGTACATCCTTACGATAAGGGATGAATATCCCAGCCCTGGCTGGTAGCATAGTGGATAAGGCGACGGTCTATGAACCCAAGTGTTGCTGGTTCAATTCCCAGCCAGGGCACATAACCAGGCTGCAAGCCAGGTCTCCAGCCAGGTCCATAGCTGGAGGCAGGTGAAAAGGCAACCATACATTGATGTTTCTCTCCCTCTCTGCCTCTCTCCCTTACCCTCTCTCTGAAAAGTAATAAAAACCCTAAAAAAAAAAAAAAAAAAAAAAGAATATCCCTAACATACAGAGTTCTTAAGTCACAAGAAAACACAGATACCCCCACTAAAAAAATTAACACTCATTCATTCATTCAAGAAAGTTATTGAGCCATGGCTGGTGTGGCTCAGTGGATTGAGCACCCGCTTGAGAACCAAAAGGTCACAAGTTCCATTCCCAGTCAGGGCATATACCTGCGTTGCAGGCTAGGTCCCCAGTTGGGGGCATTCAAGGCAACCGCACATTGATGTTTTTCTCCCTCTCGGCCTCCTTTTCCCTCTCTCTAAAAATAAATAAATAAATAAAATCTTGTGAATAAAAAATTACTGAATGCCTATGATGTGCTGGATATGTTCTAGATGTTGGGAACTCAGTATGAACAAAACAGACAAAAATCCCTGTCCTCAAAGCAATGACATTTTAGTTTGGGAAGACATGTTAAATAAGATTAATAAGTAAACTCAACAGCATGCCAGATTGTGATAAACCCTACAGAGGAAAATAAAGCAGGAGCTGGTACTGGGTGGTGCTTCGAATTCCAACAGCCAGGTCAGGAAAACTGCCTGGAGGTGATATCTAAGTGAGCATCTGAAGGAGATAAGGCAGAAAAGAAATGAAAATGTCCCACTGAAACCTACAGTGACATTAAATTGGACTAACACTCAAAGGAGTGCAAATTAAACCACCTCTTGGATTGGTAAAAATAATTTTTTTAAATGTAATTTTAGAAAGCAGGGAAGTGTGGGAAAGAGGGGAAGAGAAACATCATGTGAGAGCATGTGCCCCAACCAGGGCTGAATCTGCAACCCAGGCATGTGCCCAGACCTGACTGGGGATCCAACCAGTGACCTTTTGCTTTGCAAATGAGGCCCAAGCAATTGAGCCACACTGATCAGGGCAGTAAAAGTTACTTATTTATTACACCCACCATCACTAGGTGGTGGAGAAACAGGCTTCTCTCAAACAGCTTTAAAGAGAGTTTTGCCGGTATAGCTTTTATTCAACAAGCACTAGTACAATTTTTTAAATTTGTATTTCTTTGCTTCTTTAAAAAAAATTGTTTTTAAAGTTTACAATTAATTTTGACGCAATTCTTATAAATGGCGTGAGATACGGACCAAAGTTCATTTATTTCCATATGCGGATCCAAAGGTCCCAGAACTATTTGTCGAAAACAAAAATTATCCTTTCTCCAACTAAGTTGCCTTCGCACCTTTTGGCAACAATGAATTAATCATCTATGTGAGGGATCTATTTCTGGGCTCTGCTGCATTTCATCAATCTCCTTTCCTATCCTTCTGGCTTCACAACAGTGTATTAGTAGCTCTATCAAAAGCCTTGAAGCTCCACACTGTAGCTCCATAGAAAATCTTATAGTTAGGCAGTATAATCCATCAACTCTGTTCCTCTGTTTCAAAGTTGTTTTGGTCTTTGCATTGTCTATGAACTTTAGTAATTAGCTTTTTTCCTTAAAAAAAGTTGCTGGGGCCCTGGCCCCTGTGGCTCACTCAATTAGAGCAGCCTCCCAGAGATGGAAGGGTCCGGGTTCCATTCTCAGCCCAGGCACAAGCCTGGGATGCAGGTTCAGTCCTGCGTGTACATGTACGAAGTCTGCCAGTTTAGAGATCCCCAATCAGGCGCATATGGAAGGTAACCAATTACCTCTCTCTTGCGTTACTATTTTTCCCCCTGATCCCTCCCTTCCTCTTATGAGGTTGAAATAAAAAGTTGCTGGGATTTTGGTTAGAACTGTGTTTACTGAATTGTTAGATCAATGTGAAATTAGTAACAACATTATTGAATCACCTGATCCATGAATATAACTTAGTTCTCACTTCGTTTAGGTCTTTGATTTCTCTTAGAAAATTTATTTTGTAGTTTTCAGCGTATAGGCTTTGTACATAACTGGTCAGATTTTCCCTAAGTATCTCATATTTTTGATACAATCATAAATGGCATTTTTCAAATTTCAATTTCCAAGTGTTTATTAATGGAATACAGAAAAAATTGCTTCTTATTTGCTTTTATTATTTATAATAAAATGTATAATCATAATTTATTTTAATAAAACCAGTTTTATAATAATTTTTATTTTAAATTGCTTTTATTACCTTTGTATCCTGAAGTCTCGCTAAACTCACTCATTAAATTAAAAGGCTTTTTTGTAGATTCCATAAAACATTTTTTCCATAGAACTTTTTAAAATCATATTTTATCAATTATGCTATTACAGTTGTCCCAATTTTCCCCCTTTGACCCCTCCACCCAGCAACCCCACTCCCTCAGGCAATTCCCACACTATTGTTCATATCCCTGTGTCATGGTATGAGCTCTTTGGCTATTCCATTTCTTTTCTTTTCCTTTTTAAAGATTTTATTCATTATTTTTAGAGAGAGGGGAAGGGAGAGAGGAAGAAAGGGAGAGAAACATCACTGTATGGTTGCTTTTCACCTGCCTCCAGCTGGGGACCTGGCTGGAGACCTGACAGGAGACCTGGGTATGTGCCCTGGCTGGGAATCGAACCAGCAACACTTGGGTTCACAGGCTGGTGCTCGATCCACTGAGCCACACCAGCCAGGACCACTATTCCATTTCTTATACTGTACTTTGTATTCCCACCACTGTTCTTAAACTACCTAATTGCACTTCTTTTTTTTTTTTTTTTCATTTTTTGATTGTTAGTTTTTTCAAATTTTCCCCCTTTGCCCTCAGCCCACCCCACCACCCTGCTCCCACAGTCAATTCCCACACTGTTGTCCATGTCCATGGTTTCATAAATCCCTCACTTCCTCACCCATCTTCCCATACTCCCTCCCATTTGGCAACCATCAAAATGCTTTCCGTATCCATGATTCTGTCTCTGTTCTTGTTTGCTTTGTTTTTTAGATTTGTTAATAGATATGTATTAGTTTTATTGTTTATAGTTTTGATCTTCTTCCTTTTCTTAAATAAATCCCTTTAACATTTCATGTAGTAATGATTTGGTGATGATGAGCTCCATTAGTTTTTTCCTTGTCTGGGAAGTTCTCTATCCACGCTCTTTAGCCCTGTAACCACCATCACCATCAAATTTTGACCATTTTCATCACCCCACACACACACACAAACAAAATCCTTGTACACATTGGCAGTCATTCCCATTTTTTCCACCCTTTGAGCCATAGGCAACCACTAATCTACTTTGTCTCTATAGATTTGCTTTTTCTGAACATATGAATAGAATCATATACATAGTGTGTGGTCTTTACAACTGGTTTCTTTCATTCACTGTAAGTTTTCAAGGTCTTTCCGTGTTGTATTATGTATCAGTACTTCATTCCTTTTTAGACTATACTATTCCACATCATATCCATTCATCAGGTGATGAACATTGGGTAGTTTCCCTTCCTGAGTATTAAAATTAATGCTGCTATGAACATCTTCTTTTGGGTATATACCTAGAAGTAGAATGTCTAGATCAGAGGGTAAACTCTATATTTAACGGTTGAATGAGGAATTGTCAAACTGCTTTCCAAAGCAGCTGTACCATTTTAGATTCCCACAAGCAATGTAGGAGTGTTCCCATCGTTCCATTTCCTTGACAGTATTTATGTCTATATTTTTTTAATCATATCCATTCTAAGCATATGAGGTTGTATCTCACTGTGGTTTTGATTTGTAGGTGGAAAAACAAAAATCGATGTTTTTCTCTCTTTCCTCTCCAAAATTAATACATTTCAATTTTAAAAGTCATTACCTAACCCAAAGTCACAAAGACTTATTCCTATGTATTATCCTAAGAGTTTTATACTTTTAGTTCTTACATACACGTGCCTGTTTTTAAAGAACTAAGGGAACACTCACGAAATTGTTTAGAGTGGTCATCTCTAAGGAAGGGCATAAATTGGGGTTAGGTTAGGTTTTTTTGTTTTTTTTAGGTTAGGTTTTGGTGGGGATTTTCATTTTTTTCTGCCATATATTTCTGTATTGGCTTTTTTGTTTGTTTGGTTGGTTTTTTTTGTTTGTTTGTTTTTTTTTTTCAAGCATAGCTAACTCTGGTATTTTAAAATCAATGCACTTTTTGCCCTGGCTGGTGTGGCTCAGTGGATTGGGGGTCAGTCTGCAAACCAAAAGGTTGCTGGCTGGTTGATTCCTAGTCAGGGCATGTGCCTGGGTTGCAGGCCAGGTCCCAGGTTGGGGGCGTGGGAGAGGTAACCAATTGATTGAAGTCTCTCCTTCTTTTTCTCCCTTCTTTCCCCTCTAAAAGTAAATGAATGAACGAGCGAATAAATAAATCTTTTAAAACATCAGAAAAAATAAAATCAATAAACTTTTTTTAAGATTCAAAATTGTATTGCTACACAGTTATACATGGTCAAAAACTAAAATACACTATGCAAAAGGGGGGAAAAGTGCCCAAAGCTAGTTATTAGAACTGGGGTGAGGGTCATGCCAAAACAGAATTCCTTCAGGAAATAACATCTACACTGAGACCAGAAAGTGGAGGAGTATTTTGGGTATAGATGGGAGTTTGCTTGGGAAGACACTGTTTGAGCCTACGGGAGAGAAACGGTTCACTTATAAAACACCAAAATAATGCCTTCAACTCTTTGGTTGGAGAATGGACTGGGGAAGTGAGGGGAGGAGGACAGGAGGCTGGAGAGGGGGAGACAGGGCACACATACCCCTGCCTTTTACAGTAAGGGTTGTAAGCAGGGGAGTGCCCAGAACAGATTTTAGTTTTGGGAAAATCGCCCGGGATTATGGAGAGAAGGATGGGCAGGTGCAGGGAGTTCCATTAGGAGCTGTTCCGGGAAGCCGGGAAAGAAGCGGTGGTGGGCAGGGTCCGGCATTACTGAGTTCGGAGAGAAGGGGCTGGGTTGGAGAAGTCCTTAAGACCTGGCGACCGAGCTGAGAACGCAGGACCCAGGCCAACTACCCACTTCCCACGTGAGAGCCCAACTACCTGGTGGCTCATTCACTAGCTGGGGAAGTGGCAGGGCGTTTGGGAGGAAAAGGATCCCTGCGTTTGGATGAGTGGGTGTGCGTTACCTGTGGAACCACAGATATTCATAGGGCGCTGGGTGTGCGGGCCGGCGCTTCGCGGGACGTCGGTGCCGACCCGGGCAGGTGGAGTCAGTAGCTCCCGAACCACTGCCTGGGACGTGGCGAGCCGCGGGACTGAGCGGGACCCGAACCCGGGAATCACACGAGTGGGGCCCCCCCAAGCCAGAGACAGCCCCTGACGCACGTGCTCACCAGCAGGGTGGGCGCCCACCCGCTCCCTCCTACACCCACCCGCTCCCTCCTACACCCACCCGCTCCCTCCTACACCCACCCGCTCCCTCCTACGCCGGCACGCAGGTCCGAGCCCGGAACCTTCCGCCGCCGCCGCCCGCGTTCGCCGCGGGATCCGGCGGGGACACCAGTCTGCTGTTGCTAAGGGGCGGCCCCGGAAGTGACGCGCCCGTGGTTTGTTGACAGCGGAGGCGGTGGTGGCTGCAGGCTCCGAGCCGTAGGAGCCGAATCGGGGGAGGGGCCGGGCCCCGGAGCCAGCACCCGGCGGCCTGCAGCCCTAAGGGCAAGGTAAAGGCCAAGGGTCCCCGCGGCGCGACCCCCTCCCGCCCGGGGCTCCCGCCCTCGGGATCCCAAGTTCCGCCTCGGCGACCCCCGTCTCCCCCAGACCCCGGCCCTAGCTTGACGACATCCCCTGCCGGCCTGGGCCGCATCCTCCGCTCCTCCTCGGCTGAGGAAGCATCCTGTCCGTTCCCGGAGCCAAGGGATGTACCTGCCTTCTACCCCTTCCCCTCCTGCCTCCGGCACCTCAGCATCGCCTCGGCACCGCAGCTGCGACCACTTGCACAGGTCCATCTCGGCCAACGGTGGGAGGGCTTCTTCCTCCCATACCCCTGCTACCAGGTCTGAGAAACGTGCCTTTAAAACCAAACTCCCTTCCTCCAGAGAGGAAATGATTCCCTGTTGGATGCCCCTACAAAATGGGGGATCCCTGTGGGACTGCAAGGGCCAGCCCCTGCCCTCCTACCTGTTGGATGAGCTTAAGTTCCCTCAAAGCAAGTGCTTAAACGCTCAGGGATGGCTTGGATCCGGGATCAGCTTCTAAAAGGGATGACAAGGTGCAGGAAATCCAACGATTGAACGGGGTGGAAAAGGGATGGGGTGGGGTTGCAAACCTGAGGAGCAAGAAGCCAGGTAGGTGAGTTGAAAGTGAAACTGACTGTGCTGGCCACTGTGGGTGGAATTTGACTTGGCTGCTCTTTGGCTCAAGGTGTCCCGGATTTCTAGCCTCTGCGGGTGCCTGCCAGTATGCTTGTTTTCCAGGGGGAGGGGGCTGCCTGATGCCTCCATGGGAAAAATCACCCCATATGGTCTTTCCCACAGAATGTTTCTCTTCAAGGTTCAAAGTGCTTAGAATGAGCATTGAAGACAGATTTGAAAAGGGTCACAGGAAGTTACCCTTAGAGCAGGAGGTGGCAGTCAGAAATGAGCAGCCTCTCTGTTTTATTTCATTTGTTCATTCAGCAAATAATAAACATAGTATGTAGGGTGGCCATGGAAGGGGGGAAAAAGCAAGAAGGTCCATGGAAGGAGCCAGAGAGTACAGGCATGTTTTTATAGAGGGTGGTCAGATAAAGCATCTAATTGGTTGATATCTGATCAGAGACCTGAAGGGAGTGAGGGAACAAGCCATACAGATCTCTGGAGACAGAGCCTTCCATAGCAAATGCAAAGGTCCTGAGGTCATGTGCCTGATGCTCTTAAGAAACAGCCTGAGGACCACAGATCTGAAGCAGAATGAAGGAGGGGAAGGGGTAGTTGATGAAGTCAGAGAAGAGAGGGGACCAGATAATGGTGGGGATGATATCAGGGGCTGTCTGCATAATGCCAAGTCATGGGGTGTCTACTGGGGCACCCTTTCAGAACTATAAGAACTTGAAGTGTCTGGTGCTTGCAGAAAATACAGATTTGTTTTAGACGACAAATGGTCATTGTGCTCTGGCCCCGAGTTGTAAGTACCCTTTTTCCATCTATGTAATGACCATTGATGGAATAAACACAAAAGGTTAGCCATAGAGCACTGTGGTTAGGTCACATCAGATCAGTGCTTCCTGGTTGTGAGAACTTAGGCAGGAGACCTTTTTTTCATCTCTGTTTCTTTGTCTGTACAATAGTCCTTGGGTTAAATGAGAGATCACACTGAAGTGCTTAACACACCCATTGGCACGTATTAAGTACTCATTATGTAGCAGTTGTGATGATGATGACAATGAGGAACTGTTTGTGTCTACCCGGAATCCTTTCTTTCGAGCACCAGCTTGTGGTGTCGTTCCTGAGTTAGCGGAATTTCAGGGAACAGTGGAAGAGAGAAGGTGAAAACTTCCTGCCACTCATCAGTGGGAACAGTGGTTGCATAGCCTGCAAGGGAGGATGGTAGCTTGGTCTGGGCGTTTCGACAACAGTGGAAGGTGATGGGGACTTTTCCAAAACAGCTCAGTCAAACCCATTCTGCCACATACAGTAGGTAGAATTATGGTGCTGAAATAAATAGGGCAGGAAGACAGGCTGAGAAGGGCAGTGTATGTTGGCCTTGGATGTGAGATTGGGGCGTGTGTGGCTGGTGTTGTGATAGAGACACCATCCCAAGGTGCCCAGCAGAGGCTCAGATTTTTGCAGGATGGTCCGATAAGGTGAGTGGGCAACTGGGCCGGATGGCCTGCAAATGAAAACTCAGAGCACGTAGCTGCTGAAAGCCAGCATATTGGAGCAGGCGGTTGTGGCTAGGTCATCACACCAGCCACCGACAGACATGGTTCAAGCCCAGCTCTGCTGCTGGCTTGCTGTGTGAACTCGGGCAGCTCCGTCCTACCTGGGCCTCAGTTTTCCTGTCTCTGTACTAACTCCGAAGGCTATTGGGAGGATGAAACGAAACAAGGTTCTGAAAGAATTTGGTGTACTTGAAAGTTCTCTACAAAGGCAAAGAGCCATTCTTGTTAGTGCCACCAGGATTCTGCAGCTATATTTTGCATACACAACCCCCCCAAGGCAAAGGGCTTCAGTACCTCAGCTGTTCCTGACTTCTGAGATGCAAGTTCAGAGTCTCCCTTTCAGTCATCTATTTTGGGATCATAAAGCTTCAGAAAGGAGCAGATTTTCCAGCTTCAAAAAGGAGCAGAAGGGTCTTTTCAAACATCATTTTTAGGAAATTTCTCCATAATTCTTGGTTACCACCTTCTTGTCATCATTTCATGGCCTATCCTCAGCAACCCCATGAGGTAGACACATTTGCAACACATTGACAGGCAAGGACCCTGATGAATAGCAAGGCAGTAAATATTGCCTGGGCACATGGAGCTGTGTCCTCTTCACCCATAACCAACAACTCCCTCACCATGTGAGGGATCACACAGGGTCCCTGCCTCAGGAAGCTTTCAGTCCTGTGCCGAACAAATGACATATGTCCCCAGGATGGCACATACTGACAGAGCTCAGTGTGGGTGTGATTCTTAATTTGAACCCAGGTATCCACCAAGGTCCCTCTGCCTCCAGGTAGCACCAGCAAGTAGGGATGCACACATTCCTCCTTCATTCCAGCTGCATCTTCCTAACATGACCCACCCTACAGAGTGAGACTGCAGGCTGGCCATTTCCTGGGATGCCCTCTGGTCCTCACCTGCACCCCTGCTCCCTGGGGTCCCCTGACGTTTGCCCTGGCTTCCCTCCCAGCAGCCTCCTGCCCCACCCCCCCATACCTGGCCTGTAATCTGTTCACTCCTGGAATGCTTCCAGCTTCTGTAAACGGCATTTGTTTGGGTCCCCCCTCCCCCAGCTCCTGGGTTATTTCACAGGGGGGCACTGCTCCCAGGCTCAGAGCTTCTGGCTCCTCCTGCCCTGGGCCTCAGTTTCTCTTTCTTCCGTTGGATAGGTGGAAGGCTGAATGGTTGGGTGAGATGCTCAGGTGTGGGGTAGGGCTGTGTTCCACTCATGTCAGTTGTGTGATTTCAGACAAGCCATGTCTTCACCAGGAAATAGTGACAGTCTGCCTCATGGTACTTTGGTGAGGTAACTCAGGCAAAAGCAAGCCATTACTCTGTTGGTGCCAGGCACTGGCTGGACAGCGGGGATCCAGGAGCATGCGAGTGGCTGGGGTTCCTGTCCTCCCAGAGCTCATGGGCCAGGGAACAGCTCTTGAGACAAACTGTTAACAAATGATGAATTAGCTACAAGTATAGAGTCCTAAGGAATGCTGTGTTGTTAGTTGAACAGGAGCGCATATGAAATAAGCCCGGAAGGAGCTCAGCACCATGTCCAGAAGCCACCATTGTGGAGGTAACTCTTCGCTCCCTTCCCCCTTGCTGTCCCCCAGACTCCCAGGATGTCATAAGCTCATGATGGATCCAGTTTTAGAGAGCCTGCAAGAGAAGGGGTGGAGAAGGACAGAGAGTTCTTCCCGCGCAGTGTTGTCACGATTGGTGTTCCTTCTGTCCCCAGTAGCCAGACGGCTGGGTGACCAGCGCCTGCCTTGAGAATGAGGAGCTCTAGAGGGTGGGGGTAGGGATGGCTGCCTCTGGCAGGTGCCAGGCCTGCCGCCCCCAGGCCTCTTGCCTCGGGGCCGACACAGACGGCTCCTGCCTCCTCCAGCTCAGCCAGCTCCAACAGCAGGCCCAACCCTGCTAGGGCAGCGGGCAGATGGTGCCCTCTGCCTGGTTTGTCTTTTGGTGACTTCGGTGGCTGACAGGGTGGTGTTTCTTCCTCCGGAGGAGCAGGGTTAGGGCAGAACAGCTACCCAGGTGACCGGGCTCAGACCGGCAGAAAAGGCAATGCTCTCTCGGTTGTAGTCACGAGGTTCTGTGGCCACAGGGTGCCCAGCGCTCGCCTGGGCATAGTGGGCAGGGAGGATGCATGAGCATGCCTTGCCTCCAGGCTTTCCACATGTGGCACAGCCTGCAAGTCTCTTGTCGTCACTTCCACAGGCTTATGTTGACACCCTACTAGTTGTCAGGCCCTCACGGGTGCTGAGCCTCTTTGTCCAGCAGAGGGTCACGGTGCCGAGCCATGGTGCCGGTGGCCCACACCGTCCATCTCTTTATCCTGTGCACAGCTTTTCCTTCACCCTAGAACGCCTTTCCCTTCCCTGCCCACCACCGGAGTTAACTATGACTCATCCTTTGGGTCGCAGCTGAAATGTCACTTCCAGGGAAGCCTGCCCAGTCCAGAGCTTCTTAGGTGGCCGTCTGTCCCCCTCCAGAGCTAGTGTGTTACTAGAGGACAAGGCCCTTTCTGGTTTCACTCGTGGTGGGATGCACAGTGCTCGCTAGGCAGGTCCTGAGTGAACAGATCAATGGCCTGGGCTCTGCCCAGGGACGCAGTGCTGGACCAGAGAGTCTGCCTCCTGCCCTTGTGAAGTGGCCGCCCAGCAGGGATGTCAGAAAGTTAAACTAACTCAGTACAAAGTGTGAAACTGATGGTGTGGCCTTTGGTTGGGGCCCACAGCAGTTGCACCTTGCCGGGTCAGGGACGGCTTCCCAGAGGACACAGTGTTGACGCTGAGACCTGAGGGTCTCAGGCATCAGTTAAGCAAGAAGGAGAGTTCAAAGGTAATGTGGGCTGGAGTGGTCGGTGACACTTCCTGGAGGAGGGACAGGAATGTGTTTGGGGGTGGGGGCAGTAGTTGGTAGAAAGTGGAAGAGTTAGTTGAATTTGGATGGTCCCAGTGGACAGAGAACTGACAGCACAAGGGTCCGAAGATGACCCTGTGCTCTGGCCTACTGCCCGCTCAACGGAGGAGGCCGTGGCGGCCGGGGCAGGGTCTGTGGGCACTGGCTTGGCCGGAAAGCTGGCTCTAGGCTGGGGGCCTGGAGCGACTGCTTGAAGAGATTGGACTCGCAGGTTTCACGCAGGCAAGAGAGGCTGAGGGCTCTGAGGATCTAAAAGTGAATGAAGGCAAAGGAAGGCCATGCCCAGGGCCCAGGCAGCCTGCTTGCTGTGCTTTCCCTCAAGGGTGTCACATAGCCAGTGGGGCAGTGGCTACAGTGGGATTTGCCACAGGAGACTCAGGCCTGGGGAAACTGGCCAGGAACAGACCTTGCTCTACTTCGGGACCAGGGCAGGTGAGATAGGAGATGATGATTATGATCGTGATAATAATAATAGTTGCTGTTACTGCATGCCAGGCACCATGCTAAGCCTGTTCTGTATCATTCCATGTTGTTTTCACAAAGCACTCCCTGCTTCAGAATATAAACTGAGGCACAGAGAAGGTGAAAACACCTGTTCTTAAGTGTCAGGGCTGGGACTTGAAACTGAGCTTACAGCCCACTCACCAGTAAGTGATGGGCCCAGAACTTGGAACTGGTGGTTTTAAAGGGGATGCTGCTGTGTGGCCAACCGCTGGCTTTCCCGAGCAGCCCATTACAGTCAAATATGGATGCAGAGACTCCAAGAAGCCAGGGACCGAGCAGGGCCCTAAACTCCAAAACCCTCCAAGAGATGAGGTAGGTGATGGGGGCCCAGAAACCAGGCTTGCATCCGTTTTGCACCAAGCAGCCTCCCTCTGAGCTTGAGTTCCCTCATCTGTAAGGTGAGGCGACAGCCACCTTTGGTCCTGCACTCAGTCATGTCACACCAGAAACTAAGCATTTTCCTGACGTCTCATTCACGCCAGCAGCTCTGTGAAGTGGGGGTTATTATCCCCATTTTCCAGATGAGGAAATTGAGGTCCACAGAGGTTAAATGATTTACCAGTGAATTGTAGAATTGGGTTGAAACATGGATCTATCAGACCACAGAGCCTGCACCTTTGTTTTTTTTTAAATCCTTACCAGTGGGTATTTTCTGTCATTGATTTTAGAAAAAGAAGAGGAAGGGGAGAGAGAGACATCGATCGGTTACCTTCCATATGCACCCTGACCAGGGATCAAACCCACAACCTAAGTATGTGCCCTGACCAGGAATTCCAGAAATCAAACCCACAACCTTTCTGTGTATGGGATGACACTCCAACCAACTGACCCACCCAGCCAGGCTACACTGCTATTTTTTTTTTAATCCTCGCCTGAGAATATATTTACTGATTTTAGAGAGATAAGAAGAGACAGATTGATTTGTTCTGTTTATTTATGCATTCACTGGCTGTCTCCCGTACGTATGTGCCCCAGCCGAGAACAAACCTACAATCCTGGTGCATGGCACCGATGCTGCACCAGCCAAGTACCCAGCCGGCAACCACCTCCCCACTTTTAATTACTGCCTCCCTGCAAAGGTAATCACTACTCTGACTACTAACATCATAGGTTAGTTTTCCTATTTTTCCCCCTTTCTGATGCAGACTGTCGTAGGAAAATGGTTTGGGTTCTATAAATCATTGATTGTTTAGTTTGGTTATTTTTTTTTTTAAGACATTGATTTTTGTTGTTCTGGTTGTTTATGCATTCACTAGTTCACTCTCTTATTTCTTTATGAGGTTTTTAAAATTTTATTTAAAAAAATATTTTATTTATTATTTTTAGAGAGGGGAAAGGAGAGAGGTAGAGAGAGAGAGAGACATCAGTGTATGGTTACCTTTCACCAGCAATGGACCTGGCTGGAGACCTGGCGTGCAACCTGGTTATGTGCCCTGGCTGGGAATCGAACCAGCGACCTTTGGGTTCGCAGGCCGGCAGCTTATCCACTGTGCCACCAGCCGGGGCTTAGGAAGCTTTTAGCATCTTGGATACAAGAAGATAACAGCAGTATAGTTTATACATAGGTACACAAATACAGCTGTACAGGTTTTATGTACTGGCTTAAAAGTAGATTTTTATTTTAAGATTTTATTCTCTCTTTTTTTTTAAGATTTTATTCATTATTTTCAGAGAGAAGGACAGGGTGGGAGGAAGAAAGGGAGAGAAACATCAGTGTATGGTTGCCTTTCACCTGCCTCCAGCTGGGGACCTGGCTGGAGACCTGGCTGGAGACCTGGGTATGTGCCTGACTGGGAATCAAACCAGCAACACTTGGGTTCACAGGCCAGTGCTCAATCCACTGAGCCACACCATCCAGGGTCGTGGTTCACTCTTACGTGCCCCTGACTGGGATTGAACCGCAACCTTGGCATAGCAAGACAGTGCTTTAACCAACTGGCCGGGGCCTGATTGTTTTCTGCCTTGTTCACAGTTGAATATGAAGGTTCAGTTTTCATTCTTGTTAGCCTGTTGTTGGAGCTGACGATGTCCAGGACATTTTTGAAAACTTTTTATTGAATTATATATAACATACACCTTTAAAAGTACACACATCATGGTATGGAGCCCCCCGAATATTCACGAAGTGAACACTCCTGCATGTTCACCACTCAGATAAGGGACTAGAAGCTTCTCAACATACAGCCAAACCCCCCCAAGTAGCCACAGTCCCAACTTTGCCACCCAGGTGAGATTTTCTTCCTTTTCTCTCTCTGAAAACAATGGAGTAATACACACATGGATTCAGGCAGGGTGTGAATATGTACTCTTTTGTGTCTGGCTCCTTTACTAAACCGAGGTTCCTCTAAGCTACCATGTTAACAGCGGCTTGCGAGTTCTCATTGCTATGTAGTTTTTTGTTGGTCAGTATATCATAATTATTTGAATGTCATTGGACATTCAGGTTCTCTTCTCTTTGGGTCTGTTATGCGTAGTGCTGCTGTGAACATTCTGGTATCTTCCGGTGAACATTTGTATGTGTTTCTGTTGGGTGTACACCTGGGAGTAGAATTGCCGGACACTGAACATACGTGTCTTCACGTTAATAGACAGTGTCACACAGTGTTCCAATTACCGTCACAGTTCACACCGATTTACACCCCCAGCAGTGCTGGCGACACCCATTGTGTACTGCCTGCGTTAGTGCTGTTTCAGTAGAGCCATTCCGGCGGATGGGGAGAGGACCTCACTCTGGTTTTACTCACACTGGGGAAGCTGAGCGCTCTTCCCTACGCTTCTGTCCATCTCTCTGTCCTTCGGGAAATGCCATTCAAGTCTCTTGTCCATTTTTTAATTTGATATGCTAAGTATTTTTTTAGAAAACTGATTTGTAGGAATTGTTTATACTGAATACAAATCTTTTGTTGAAAATATCTTTTACTCTGTGGTTTGCCCTTTTTCTTCCTTTAAAAAAATTTGTTTTGCCCTGGCTGGTGGCATAGTGGATAAGGCACTGGCCTGCGAACCCAAAGGTTGCTGGTTCGATTCCCAGCCAGGTTGTAGGCCGGGCCTCTAGCCAGGTCCCTAGCTGGAGGCAGGTGAGAGGCAACCATACATGGATGTTTCTCTCCCTCTCTGCCTCCCTCCCTTCCCCTCTCTCTAAAAAATAATAAATGAACTTTTAAAAAAAATTTTAAGACTTTATTTAATTGTAGAGAGAGGGGGAAAGAGGGAGAAAGGGAGAGAAACATCAGTGTGTGAGAGATGCATAGATTGATCAGTTGCCTCTCACACTCCCCCAACTGGGGACCTGACCTGCAACCCAGGCATGTGCCCTGACTGGGACCTGAACAGGCGACCTTTTGGTTCTCAGGCCAGGGCTCATTCCACTGAGCCACACCAGCCAGGACTAAAAAATGTTTAGTTATTGATTTGAGAGAGGAAGGGAGAGGGACATTGATTTTGTGTTCCACTTCCTTATACACCCGTTGGTTGCTCCTGACCAGGGGTAGCGCTGCAAGCGTGATGTATTGGGACAACACTAACCAGTTGATCTCCCCAGCCAGGCTCTTTCATCATCATCATTATTAATCCTCACCTGAGAACATCGTTTCATTGCTTTTAGAGAGAAAGGGAGAGGGGAAGGAAGAGAGAGAAACATTGATTGGTTCCCTCCCGCATCCACCCCTACCTGGGGTCATATGGCCAGGCCAGAAACCCACAACCTAGGTATGTGTCCCACCCCTTTGGCTACAGGATATCGCTCCAACCAACTGAGCCATACCAGCAGAGCCAGGGGCCAGGGCTCTCTGTTCTTTTCTTTTCTTGGAGAAACATTGATGTATAACAGGCTCATAGATTGGATGCCTCTCACACGCCTCCAGCTGGGGACCTGGCCCACAACCCAGGCATGTGCCCTGACTGGAAATTGAACCAGCGACGTTTTGGTTTGTAGGCTGGAGCCCAACCCACTGAGCCACACCAGCCAGGGCTGGGGGCTCTCTTTCTTAATGACATCTTTTTTTTTTTTTTTAATGACATCTTTTGATGAGAATAGTCTTAAATTTTTAGGCAGTTCAGTTTATCGATTTCTTTTTATGATTTGTGTTCTTTATGACCTATTTAAGAAATTATTGCCTGTGCTAAAGCCATGAAGATATTCTATGTTTTCTTCCGGAATCCTTATTATTTTACCTTCACATTAATTTTTGGGTTTGTAGCAACAGAAGTTTCAGTACAAATCAAATGACCATTTTTTCTCTTAAAATCCTATTTAAGAATCTTGGTTGGGGGGGGGTGTTTGTTTGTGTTCTTCTTTCTATTTAAAAAGTCTTTACCTACCTCAATGTCATGAGAATAGTAGGAGACTTCACTTTTTAACCACTGTTTCATTGAGCTATAGTTCCTGTACTCTACAATTCCCTATTTAAGAGGCAATAACTCAGTGGGTTTTAGTATAGTCACAGAGTTGTGCAATCCTCACCACAATTTTAGAAGCTTTCATCAGAAAGTTCCAGACCCATTAGCAGTCACGCCTCGTCTCGCCCAGCCCTCAGCCCTAGGCCACCACTTACCTACCCCTGTCCCGGTAGGGTCCCCTGTGCTGACTAGACATTTTATACAAATGGGATCTTAGAACCATGTGTGTCCAGGGTGCCTTTTGAGACTGGTTTCTTTCACTTAGTATAATGTTTTCAAGGTCCAGTGTTGTAGTATCTATCTCTACTTCATTCCTTTTATAGCTGAATAATGTTCCATTGTACAGATAGGCCACTTTTGTTTGTCCATTCCTCAATTATGGGGCATGGTGTTGTTTCACTTTGGGGACCGTTATGACTAATACCACTAGGATCATGAATGTACAGCTTTTTATGTGAATGTATATTTTCATTTCAATTAGGAGGAGCCTGGATTATTAATCATATATTAATCATATATAATGAGTTTGAGTGATAACATATCTATAAAGACCTGGCACATCCTAAATGTTCAAACAGTAACACTTACATACAAGTTAGATTATGCAACAAGGGCCCTGGCCAGGCAGCTTGGTTGGAGTATTGTGACAATGCATCAAGTTTGCAGGTTCAATCCCCGCTCAGGGCACATTCAGGAATCAACCAGCCCTGGCTGGTATAGCTCAGTAGATTGAGCACCTGTCTGTGAACCAAAGGGTCACCAGTTCAATTCCCAGTCAGGGCACATGCCTGGGTTGCAGGCCAGGTCCCCAGTTGGGGGCACACAGGAGGTAACCACATATTAATGTTTTTAACCCTCTCTTCCTTCCTCTGTAAAAATAAAATAAATCTTTTTTAAAAATCAACCAATGAATGCATGAATGGGTGGCGCAACAAACCAATGTCCTCTCTCCCTCCCTCTTCTTTTCCTCTCTTTAAAATCAATAAATACAAAAGCTTTAAAAACATGACATAGCAAGGAATACCCCAGTATAGCTGTAAACGAAAGCCCCAACATACACATCTGCCCAAGCATTGGATCCCCAACACACACATCTGTCCCCAGACATTGTGAAAGCACATGTCTGTGCTTTCACAAACTAGTGAAACTAGTTTGTGATTTCACAAACTACAGTGCCACACATAGATGGTGGCACCATAGAGAGGGGCAGGGAGGGGGTCAGGGACCCTGGTGCCTGGCCTGCCAAGTTGCTGATTTGAATGTAACATCCAGGGCCTGGGTTACCCTGCTCAGGGTGTAGACAGAGGGCCGCTGGCAGCTCTGGCCCTTGTGTGGCTCACTTTCCTTCTCGCCTTCTCTAGGCTGTGGCCCTGCCAATGATCCTGTGAGCGCTGAGGCGTCCCTGCTGCCTCTGGAGTGGCCCGCCTTCCTCCCCCAGCATGGCGTCCGATACTCCTGAGTCCCTGATGGCCCTCTGCACTGACTTCTGCCTGCGCAACCTGGATGGCACCTTGGGCTACCTACTAGATAAGGAGACCCTGAGGCTACATCCAGACATCTTCCTGCCCAGCGAGATCTGTGACCGGCTCGTCAATGAGTGAGCAGGCCCAGAGCCGGGGCAGGGGCAAAAGTCTTAGAATAAGCACGTGTAGAGAGATTGGGACCATTGTGTGTGTACCATGTGGTGATGTGACTATGGATGTGTATGTGAGGGCACGTGTGAGTGCACATGGGTGTCCATGGGTGCAGGATACAGGTGTATCCTAACCACAAAGCTGTATGTGTAAACATTGGTACGTGTATGGAGAGGAATGCATGTGGGCTTCGACAGTGCCGGGTATGCGTGACAGTGAAGCAACAGGTGTGCATTACAACTGGGGAAGATACAGATCCCTGCACATAAGTGAAGGAGTTACTAGCTCTCGTGCGGAAAGGGTCTGCATGGTCTTAGAATGTACTCAAACCCCAGGGCGACGATTGGAAGGGTGCCAATCACATACTGGAAAGTGGGGGAAGTAACTGGAAATGGGGCGAGAGCCTGGCAAGTTGCCAGAAGCCAGGCACTCACCCCCTTTCCAAGCCCCCTGTTACAAACAGAGCCACAAAACGATGAGACAGGTTACTCTGCCCTGGCAGTTCCCTAAGGCTCCACCCCACACCGGTGCCTTTGCCACACAGGCCACACTACTAAAGGGGTAAAATCAGCTCTACCTAATACACAGACACAAACACAGGAAGGATGCCAAATTGAGGAGGCAAAGAAATATGGCTCAAATGAAAGAACAGAGTAAAACCACAGAAAAAGAACTAAACAAACAAATAAGCCAACCTATCAGAGGCAGAGTTCAAAACACTGGTGATGAGGATGCTCGGAGAATTTATACAGGGTTCGGCCAAAAAATGAAGGAAGAAACGAAGGCTGCACAAAGTGAAATAAAGAAAAATCTACAGGGAGCCAACAGTGAAGGGAAGGAAGCTGGGATTCAGATCAATGATTTGGAACAAAAGGAAGAAATGAACTTTCAACCAGAACAGAAAGAAGAAACAAAAATGAAAAAAAAAAAAAAAAAAAAAAAAAAAAAAAAAAAAAAAAAAAAAAAAAAAAAAAAAAAAAAAAAAAAAAAAAAAAAAAAAAAACCCAAAGAGATAGAGGCTTAGGAACCTCTGGGACAACTTTATTTTATTTATTTTGGTGGGAGGACAATTTAAACATGCCAACATCTTAATCATAACAGGTACCAGAAGGAGAAGAGGAAGAGCAAGAAATTGAAAACTTATTTGAAAAAATAATGAAAGTAAACTTGCCTATTTGGTGAAGGAAGCAGACATACAAGTCCAGAAAGCAGAGTCCCAAACAAGTTGGACCCAAAGGGGACCCCACCAAGACACATCATAATTAAAATGCCAAAGGTTAAAGATAAAGAGAGAATCTTTTTTTTTTTTTTTTTTTTTTTTTTTTTTTTTTAAGATTTTATTATTTTCAGAGAGAGGGGATGGGAGAGAAGCAGAGAGGGAGAGATACATCCATGTATGGTTGCCTTTCACCTGCCTCCAGCTACGGACCTGGCTGGAGACCTGGCTTGCGACTTGGTTATGTGTCCTGGCTGGGGATAGAACCAGCGACCTTTGGGTTCACAGGCCGGCACTTTATCCACTGTGCCGCCACCCAGGGCTTTAAAGAGAGAATCTTAAAAGCAGCAAGAGAAGAGAATTACCTATAAAGGAGACTGTCAGATGATTTCTCAAAAGAATCTTTGCAGGCAAGAAGGGACTGGAAAAAAGTATTCGACATGATGAAAAGCAAGGACCTACAACCTAAATGACTCTACCCAGCAAAGCTATCAATTAGAATACAAGGGCAGATAAAAATGCTTCCCAGACAAGGTGAAGCTAAAGGAATTCATCATCATCAAGCCATTATTACATGAAATCTTAAAGGGACTTATTTAAAAAAAAATAAGATCAAATCTGTGAACATCAAAATGACAACAAATTCACAACTATCAACAGCTGAATCTAAACAACAAAAATAAACCATGCAAACAACCTGAACAGGAACAGAGTCATAGGTATAGCGATCATTTGGAGGGCTATGGAAGCTGGGAGCAGGAAGGGGAAGAAAGAGGGGCAAGTACAGGGATTAAGAAGCATAATGTGTAGGAACAAAATAGACAGGGGGGTGTCAGGAATAGTGCCGTAAAGGGAGAAGCCGACCATGGACATGAACTAAGCTGGGGCATTGCTGGAGGAAAGGCAGGTACCAGGTGGAGTGGGGCAAAGGGGGAAAAATAGGACAACTGTAACAGCATAATCAATAAAAAAGACTTTTTAAAAATGTGTCTGTGGTTTGGGAGGGAGAGCTTGGAATCTGCTATTGATAAAGAGGCCCTTCGTCATTAGGAAGTCTGCCTTTGGACTCCTGGTTCCTGGGGCCACCTTTACCCTCCCCTGTAGTAGGTTAGTCAAGATCCAACCAGGTGCTGTTAGGAAGAGGAGGAAGAGGGGGAGGAGACGGAAGATGCTGCCCGGGTGATCAGGGAGGCCTATGCTGGATCTCGAAAGGATGCGGGTCACCACGCCCCTCCCCTGAGCTGGGCTTTCCTCCCTCCAGGTATGTGGAGCTGGTCAACGCCGCCTGCAACTTTGAGCCACATGAGAGCTTCTTCAGCCTCTTCTCAGACCCTCGCAGCACCCGCCTCAGCCGCATCCATCTCCGTGAGGACCTGGTGCAAGACCAGGACCTGGAAGCCATTCGCAAGCAGGTGAGACCTGCCTCGCTGGGCACGAGGTGGCCATGGGAGGCCACCATGAGACTGACAGGGAGTTGGGCAGGGCCACTCTCCGCCAGGGAGAGAATCCCCAGGCCCCTCCGGTGCTCTTCCACCTTGTGCGACCCCTCCCCAGGCCCACCTGGGGCCCTGGGCCAGGCCTAGGGCAGGGCTGGGCCATGGGGATGACGGCTGTGCCCCCTCCCAGGACCTGGTGGAGCTGTACCTGACCAACTGCGAGAAGCTGTCCGCCAAGAGCCTGCAGACCCTGCGGAGCTTTAGCCACACCCTGGTGTCCTTGAGCCTGTTCGGCTGCGCCAACATTTTCTATGAGGAGGAGAACCCAGGCGGCTGTGAGGATGAGTGCCTCGTCAACCCCACCTGCCAGGTGCTGGTCAAGGACTTCACCTTCGAGGGCTTCAGCCGCCTACGCTTCCTCAACTTGGGCCGCATGATCGATGGGGTCCCTGTGGAGTCCCTCCTGCGGCCGCTCAGTTCGCTGGCTGCCTTAGACCTCTCGGGCATTCAGACCAGCGATGCAGCCTTCCTCACCCAGTGGAAGGATAGCCTGGTGTCCCTTGTGCTCTACAACATGGACCTGTCAGATGACCACATTCGTGTCATCATCCAGCTGCATAAGCTGCGGTGAGCAGCCGACCCTGAGCTCGCTGGGGTGGGGGTGGGGTGGGGGTGGGGGTGTGCATGGAGTCAGTCCCAGAAGGGTCAGGAGCCCCTGGCTAGGCAGAAGGTGAGCATGGAAGAGATCGTCTCATTCCTTCAACCCAGTGTACCAGCGGGACCAGGACTGTTCAGGGCACCAGGCTTCCAGCAGGATTGCTCCCAGAATGCCCTGCAGCAGTTAATGAGCCCTCCCCGGCCATGGACCGAAGGAGCGGGGGTCTAGGAGGCAGCCCCAGCCTGTGCCTGCTCCTGACCTGTGCCCTCACCCCAATCTCCAGGCACTTGGACATCTCCCGGGACCGCCTCTCCAGCTACTACAAGTTTAAGCTGACTCGCAAGGTGCTGAGCCTCTTTGTGCAGAAGCTGGGGAACCTCATGTCCCTGGACATCTCTGGCCACATGATCCTGGAGAACTGCAGCATCTCCAAGATGGACGAGGAAGCAGGGCAGACCAGGTGGGGACCCCCCCGCATGGTTGCCATGGGGTGTCATTCAACAAGCATTTACCAAACGTCCCTCTGGGTGCTAGAGATAAAGAAAAGAGCCAGGCCCTGCCCTGCTCTCTCCAGTCTGTATGACAAGCCATCATTAGGACTGTGGAAAGGGAAGCACAGGGGTTGCCCTGAGGATCAGGAAGGAAGGAGAATGAGGAATGGCATTAAGCTGTCTTGAGAGTTTATCCTAAGTTTGCCAGGGGAAGGCGTGGTGGGAATAGCAGGTGCAAAGGCTGGGAGGCGCAAGCAGAGTGTCCAGGAGAGACGAGGCTGGTGTCAGTCACTCGGCCGATGGTGCAACAGATAGGTGGCTTTCTGGGTGGTTGGTTGGTTGGGAGATCCGACTCAAACCTGTCTGGCTGTCATTGGCCATCAGCCCTATCTGTCCCTAATCACACTGTGGCAGGGTCTGTTGATGGCATGTCACATCCTCATTACAGTGGCAGATACTATTTTCCAAAGATGGCTACACCCACGTGTCCCATCCCACATGTTCTTCGCCAATGTGACCTGGCCACCCTGCCATCAAGAAGTGGGGGTCCATGTCCCCTGCCCTTAAAAAAAAAGAAAAAAAAGCCCTGGCTGGTGGCACAGTGGGTAAGGCGCTGGCCTGTGAACCAAAGGTCGCTGGTTCAATTCCCCAGCCAGGGCACATAACCAGGTTGCAAGCCAGGTCTCCAGCCAGCTCTGTAGCTGGAGGCAGGTGAAAGGCAACCGTACATTGATGTCTCCCTCCCTCTCCCTTCCCCTCTCTCTAAAAGTAAGAAATAAAATCTTAAAAAAATAAAAAAAAAAGAAAAAAGAAAAAGAAAAAAAAATGAGCTGAGGGCCTAGAAGAGAATCTCCCCCACCACCACCTCTCCAAGAAGAGGCTCCTCTTTGTGCAGCCCCAGCCCCAGGCCCCTGACCCAGGCCCCTCTTCCCTCAGCATCGAGCCTTCCAAGAGCAGCATCATGCCTTTCCGGGCTCTGAAAAGGCCACTGCAGTTCCTTGGGCTCTTCGAGACCTCCCTGTGCCGTCTCACGCATATTCCTGCCTACAAGGTGAGATGGGGAGCGCAGGGCCCTGGGAGAAGGGCAGGGGATGGGTTGGGGGCCCCAGGTGCCTGCCCTGGGGCCAGAGAGAAGGAGCCTCAGCTCTCCTTGGTCTCTTCCGGGTGGGTCTGAGCATGCGTCACCCGCAGGTCAGTGGCGACAAGAATGAGGAGCAGGTGCTGAACGCCATCGAGGCCTACACGGAGCACAGGCCTGAGATCACCTCGAGGGCCATCAACTTACTGTTTGACATCGCGCGCATTGAGCGCTGCAACCAGCTTTTGCGGGCTCTGAAGGTCAGCCCCCACCATCCCCACGCGGAGGACACTGGACCTGGCCGAGCCATGTGCCCAGAGTCCCTGTCCCTCCTCTGCGTCCCCTCGCCCCCAGGACACCAGCAGTCATACCTCCCAACCCCACCCACGCCGCCTCCCTTGGCTTCTGTTCCCCAGTCTCCACATCTGTCCTGAGCAGGGCCAGAGCTCCTGTCCAGCCCCAGGACCTAGGCCTATCCCTGCCCAACTTTAACAGGACTTGCCAACCTGGTCCCCATACCCTGTCTTCATACAGCTGGTCATCACAGCCCTCAAGTGCCACAAGTATGACAAGAACATTCAAGTGACAGGCAGCGCTGCCCTCTTCTACCTGACGAATTCCGAGTACCGCTCAGAGCAGAGCGTCAAGCTGCGCCGGCAGGTCATCCAGGTGGTGCTGAACGGCATGGAGTCCTACCAGGAGGTGACGGTGAGCCCCTTCCTGCCACATCCCTGCACGCTGTGACCCACCCGCTTTCCCTGCCCCCAAGGGCTCAGCCTCGCCAGCCTGCTCGGAGATCCCTTGGGGTGCTGTGCTTGCTCCCACCCTTCCTTGCCTGGCTCTGCACTGTCCCCTTCCCTAAAGCATCATTCCCAGACCCTGGCACCTGGCATTTGGGACCCACTAACCTGGCCCTGCCACCCACTGCCGCCCACCACCCTGCGATGCTGTTCTACCTCTGGGCCTGTGCTTGTACTGACCCCTGCCAGTAACATTCTGCTGGGGGCTACTTTTTTCAGTAGCTGCTTCTCTTACAAGGTAATAAAGATTTTAAGATCCACCCATAACTCCACCTCCAGAGATACCCACCATTAACACTGGACATTAGTCTGTATGTTTATTTAGTAAACGGGGTCACTCTGTGCATAACGCTTGTGTAACGTGGATTTTCCCTTCACCAGTGTCTTATGAATGTGAACTCCCACATTAACAAACATTTTGCAACAACATTTTAAAATGTTGGTTTTCTTTAAGATACTGAATGCTTAGAAAATGAAGTCAGGTAATAGGAAAATGTACTAACTAGGAAGTAAAAGTTGTTCACAACCTTACCTCTCCTCCCCAGACAGCTGGATGTCATAGTGCAGTTTCACAATTGTTGGTGTCAGCACAGAGTCAGCTTCCTCATCCAAGGAGAGGCCACCCTGGTGCTCACTGACTCTGCCGGAGCTCAGAGGTGGTGGCCAAGCCCTGTGAACCCGAGGGGACCAGAAAGGGGTTCCCCTGAGTGCCGGGGGGCAGTTATGGAGTCAGCCCCATAGTTGAACATTTAGGTTGTTTATTTTATTTATTTACTTTTAAAAAAGATTTTATTTATTCATTTTTTAGAGAGAAGAGAAAGGAGGAAAAAAGAGAGGGTAAGAAACGTCAATGTGTGGTTGCCTCTGGCCCTCAACCCAGGCATGTGCCCTGACCAAGAACCGAACCTCAACCCCTCGGTTCGCAGGCCAGTGCTCAATCCGCTGAGCCACACTGACCAGGGCTTTTTATGTACTTAGAGAGAGGGGAAAGGAGGGAGAGAAACATGCAAGAGATACATCGGCAGGTTACCTCGCAAACTTCCCTAAAGGGGGCCTGGCCTGCAACCCAAGCATGTGCCCTGACCGGGAATTGAACCAACAGCCTTTCAACTCTCAGGCCAGCGCTCAATCCATTGAGCCACACCAGCCGGGCTAGGCTACTTCTTTTATTTTTTGCTATTTCAGCAAGGCTTTGCTGACTCTACTTACTAGACTACTGTTATACTGCATGTCTAAAAGTAGAAGTGGCCCTGGCTGGTGGCACAGTGGTTAAGGCGCCAGCCTGTGAACCCAAAGGTCGCTGGTTCGATTTCCAGCTATGGCACATAACCAGGTCTCCATCCAGGTCTCCATCCAGGTCTCCAGCCAGGTCCGTAGCTGGAGGCAGGTGAAAGGCAACCATACATTGATGCCTCTCTCCTTCTCTGCCTCTCTCCCTTCCCCTCTCTCTAAAAATCATAAATAAAATATTTTTAAAATAAAAAATACATAAAATTAAAAAAATAAAAGTAGAAGTGCCAGGGCAATGGATACGTGTTCTCGAATTGTCCTGCAGAAAGGCTGTGGCGGGCACTAGCCTCTGCAGGGATGAGAAGGCCTGCTGCCTGCCAGCGCCAGACTTTAGAACAACTGTTTTATTCCCCATAGAGATCAATGTTAGAACCAGGTAAAGACGGCATCTTTTTTTTTTTTAATGAAAAAATGCTACCTGCAGACTCTCAAACAAATTAATAAACTCCATCAAAGAAAGGGAAATTAAAACAGCAAGATGTCACCTGCATCTCAGGAGATGGGTGATGGCCAACGTAGCAAGGTCAGGGATGATCGTTGCACCGGCCGCTGCTGAGGTGGGGGTCAAACAGCTTTCCTGGGGGGCTGCCGTCAGAACCCACCAAGACAGCAAACGCACTTACCTCCCAGCCTAGGTGTTCACAGTCAGCAGTGTTCTGGGAGAGAGAACATAGGCATGCATCCACCCTTTCTGATTACATAGAAATCAGAGGAAAGCAACATGTTTTAGGAACGGGTCGGGAAAAGTAATGTGTGATCTGCCCGTGCCCTAGGGAATTAGGGGTGACTATGCACCCTTACGTGGATAATACCTTTTTTCTGTCTTTCCTCTTCCCCAAATGTATATTTGTATTTACGTAGAAAAATGTAGGATGTACACCAAACTTTTTTTTAACAAATCCGCTTTTAGTTTCACTTTTTAGTAGGTTACTCTGGAATTAGGCCCGAACCACCCAGTTTCCGTGAGCACCAGTCCCCTTTCCCAGGTGACTTTAGCTTGTTCGGCTGCCACCAGGAGTCACTGTGCTGTTCTTTGCTTTGTACACATAAGCACATCTCTTGCCGAGAAAAAATTTAGTGACATCTCGAGCATAAACACCTGCAATTTTAAGAACTGTGTTCTCCCTCTTGTTCCCAAGATCCCATTTATATCCAGCAAAAATGGCCTTGGACCAATTAAACATTTTTTGTAAATATATGTATACATCTATGGGGGCAGAAAACCAAGAGTTAACCAAGGATGATATCCTCTCATATACATAATTAATAAAGTAGGGTGAGCTTCCAGTATCTAATGAGCCAAGATAGAAATGGAATTATAAGGAAAATGCACTGAGAACACTGGAAAAAATGTGCCGTCAGACAACTCAGAGACACTGGTGCGGCGCCCTGGGAGCCCCCCTGCGCAGCGGGGGCGGGGTGAACGGGTGCCGCCCTGGGAAAACGGTCGGTGTTACTGGTGAAGTTGGAGACATGCACGCCTTGTGACCCAGAAGCACCAGCCAACACGCGTGTGCTCTCGAGGGGCTCATTTACGTGGACACCAGGATGCACACTCATGCTATTTGAAGTGATCGAACACGGAGGCCCTCCAGCGGTGCGACGGAGGGCTGAACTGGAAACCTGTAGTGTGGTGAAAAAGAATGCATTTCAGCTACTTCTAACAACACGGTTGACCTTGCAAACCGGTGATTGAACAGAAAGAAGCGAGATGCTAGAAAATCTTCTAAATAAAATCGGGGATAGTGGGCATTTCTCGTGGGGAGAGGAGAGGGGCTTATGTGAGGAAGGGACATGTGGGGACTTCCGGGTGCTGCCAGTGTTCTAGTTGACCCAGGTGGTGGCCATGTTGTTGTTGAAAGGAGTGTTTGCTTTTATTTATAAAACTGTGCATGTGTTATTTCATACTTTTTATTGCTTGTTTTTATAATTACACTCTTCTGTATGAACATTTTCACAATTTTTGCAAACGTGTTTTGAGAAAGCCTTCCTGGACCACCAAAGCTCTGGATGATCTCTCACCCCCAGAAAGCCCCTCCAGGCCAGCCCCCGGGTCCGCCTCTGACCGCTGTGCTCGCTCTGTCCTGGCCCAGGTCCAGCGGAACTGCTGCCTGACCCTCTGCAACTTCAGCATCCCCGAGGAGCTGGAGTTCCAGTACCGCCGGGTCAACGAGCTCCTGCTCAGCATCCTCAACCCCACGCGGCAGGACGAGTCCATCCAGCGCATCGCTGTGCACCTGTGCAACGCACTGGTCTGCCAGGTGGACAACGACCACAAGGAGGCCGTGGGCAAGATGGGCTTCGTTATGGTACGTGCGGGCGGGCCGCCCCCTTCCGCCCTCCCTCGTCCACAGCCCCACTGGCTAGACCAAAAGAAGAATTTCCTAACGATGAACGTGGCTGATAGCCCCGGTAGAGTTTCTCCCAGAACATTCTGTCATCCTCGTCCAGCGCTTTCATTCCCCAGTAGGTCCCAGTGTACAAGTCACTAGTTGGACCAGGTGCCCTGACATGTCTCCCAAATGGGATTAAATGAGTATATGAGGGATGGTGAGCGCCATTCGGGACAGACATCATGCTTACTCCTCCCACCATTATGTCCCCTGCACTTCCTACCACAGGGCCTGGTGCATGATAGGAAGATAATAAGTATTTGCTGAAGAAGGGAAGTAAAGAATGAGGAGGGAACGGAGAGTCCCCTTTCACTTTCTCGCGGGGGAGGCTGAATTCCTGCGAAGGGGTGGGCTGTGCTCAAAGCTACACAGGGAGCCAGGACGAGCACCTGGGTCTCCTGACGCCAAGTGCCAAGTCTATGGATTACGCTTCACACGGTGCCCCAGATAGATGGGCAGATTCGGTCCTGTCAGGATGCATTAACCAGGAATAGAATTGCTGTTACTCCTGGGGGTGACATGGGGGGATATGGGAGCTCTTGAGGCTTGGCCCCCTCTAAGTTCCCTTCTCTGCCCACAGACTATGCTGAAGTTGATTCAAAAGAAGCTGCTGGACAAGATAGTAAGTTCTCATGGAGTCACTCTCCTCCCACAGCCCGAGAGGGGCCTGGTCTGTGCCAGGGGAGTCCGTATTTTGTCAGGGGACCCTCCTCACTGGGTGCCAGGAGCCCTAGGGCCTGTCCAGGTGAGCCTGTGCTGAGACCCCCCTCCCCGATGCCTTCAGTGTGACCAGGTCATGGAGTTCTCCTGGAGCGCGTTGTGGAACATCACGGATGAGACGCCCGACAACTGTGAGATGTTCCTCAGCTTCAATGGCATGAAGCTCTTCCTGGACTGCTTGAAGGTAGTGCCTCTGCAGCAGCCTCCTAGGCCAGCTCTGCGGCCACTCTCTGTGCCCGGAGAGCTGCTCCCAGCCCAGGCCCACCCTTCCCCACACTGCCCTCTCAGATTGTCCAGTCTGGCCGCGGTCCATTGGGATAGCAGCTGGGCTGGACAGGCTCTGTCCTGAAGACTGGTCTGTTCAACCAAAACTCAGCCTTTGTTTTCTTGCTCTAGTTTCCAAGGGGATTCTGTTAAACGAGTATTCTGAGCTCTGGTAGACGGAGCTACGTTTGTCCCAGTCACAGTTTTATAGCCTCTGGTTCTGTGACAAGGAGCCCCCACCATCTAACGCCTTAAAGTGTGTGGCCAGCACCATTCCAGGAGCATGGGGAGGCAGAGGGCAGCATGTTGCGCCCCCTCTTTTTCTAGCCGGAATAGCCAGACATGCTCATAAAGCCTCTAGGTCAAGGATCTCAGACTAAGTACTAACCGATGTGGCCCTGATGGCTGTCATTTGGCCAGGAATTCCCAGAGAAGCAGGAACTGCATCGGAACATGCTGGGACTCTTGGGGAATGTGGCGGAGGTGAAGGAGCTGCGGCCCCAGCTCATGACCTCCCAGTTCATCAGTGTCTTCAGGTTGGTATTCTTGCCTTTCCTGTTGGCCTTGGCCGCCAGGAGGCTCAGAGCCCCAGTCTGTGCTTAATAGCAGCAATTGCTCTTAGCCTAGGTTGTTTTAAATGTCACCTTCCCTCTATAGCATGGTTTCCTGTTCTTTCAGTCCTTCATAAGTTGTCCTCTTGTGGCCATACCTTGCTTAGTGACCTCACATTCTTTTTAAAAGTCAGCTGGGTATGAATATTAAGTGATAAAGAAACCAGTAGTGGCCCTGGCATCTGGTTTGTAAGTGGGGGTCCAGCAGCTGGTATCCACAGAGGGGCGTGGGAGGAATTGAACTCTATTCTTTTCCCTTTTTGGCAGCAACCTGCTGGAGAGCAAGGCTGATGGGATCGAGGTTTCCTACAACGCCTGTGGCGTCCTCTCCCACATCATGTTTGATGGGCCCGAGGCCTGGGGCATCTGTGAGCCCCAGAGGGAGGAGGTGGAGGAGCGCATGTGGGCGGCCATCCAGAGCTGGGACATCAACTCCCGGAGGAACATCAACTACAGGTGCGAGTGGGGAGGGTGGGGTGAGCGCCAGGACTGGACACTCTTTCCCAGAACCCTCTGCTGTGGCTTCCTGCCCTTCTCCTGGTCCCCTATCGGGCCTTGATCACTGAGGCAAAGTCCACAGACATCCCCGAGCAGAAAGGCACACACCTCAGCTGTACAGCTTGGTGCATGTCTCATACACGTCAACACCTGCATGGACCCAAAGCTCCCTGGTTACAGACACCTGGTACATGTTTATTGGTGTGGGGATTCGGGGTTGGGGGGAAATACACACCTGCATTAGAGAGCAAAGCAGAAACCATAATGTCACTCCCTGAAAGAGGACCCCTGTCCATGCGCCCGTGTCACCCCACCTCCTCTCTATTGGGCCCGTGTACCCCTCCTGCAGTTGCTCTGTGCAGATTGAATTATTTTCAGTCCAGCTGGCATCAAGACATACTATCAGGCCCTGGCTGGTAGCACAGTGGATAAGGTGCCGGCCTTCGAACCCAAAGGTCGCTGGTTCGATTCCCAGCCAGGGCACAAAACCAGGTTACAAGCCAGGTCTCCAGCCAGGTCTCCAGCCAGGTCTGTAGCTGGAGGCAGGTGAAAGGCAACCATACATTGATGTTTCTCCCTCTCTCTCTTCCTCTCTTTCTGGAAATAATAAATAAAATCTTTTTAAAATAAAAAATAAATTAATTAATTAAAAATAAATAATTTAAAAAATAAAAGGCATATTATCTTATGGCTCAGTTTCCAGCCAAAGGTTGGGATCTCCTCCATCATGTTATGACTGGGTCACTATGTTCTGATGGCCCATCTGGTTGACACTAAAGTTGAAAACCCACATTGGGAGGAAGGGGCTCATGCTTGTGGTTTGGCCAGCACTCCATGTATGTCATTCTCAAGGAGAGAGGAAGTGGAATCCTGGCCCAGCAGGTTCACATGCACATTTCTGGGACTTGGACATGGCTGCAGATGGCTCGTAGAAGGCCATCATAAGCCCCTGCAGGCTGGTCCCTCCTGCTTGCCAAGGCCCGCAGTTTCTGTACCACCTAATCTTCGTCCTTCCTGCCTCCTCTACGTACCCATGCTCTTGACCTCTCACACAACAGAGCTGCCTTTGCGGAAACTCAAGTGGGCCACAGGGCCAGATGCCCGGTATCTCCTGTACCCTCCTGGCCTGCTCCATTTGTCCACGGGAAGAGAAATTGCAAGATGCACACCCCCAAGCCCCGGCACCAGAAGTGATCTTGACTTCTCTTCCTACAGGTCGTTTGAGCCAATTCTTCGCCTCCTTCCCCAGGGCATCTCCCCTGTCAGCCAGCACTGGGCCACATGGGCCCTGTACAACCTTGTGTCTGTCTACCGTGAGTACCACTCGCCCTTTGCTCAGACTCAGGGACATACCCAGCCGAGGACTGACTTGCCCTTAGGAAGCTTACGACCTGGGCGGGGAGCAGTACAGAGCTGATGTCGTGGTCCCTCACGGCACAGCCTGCTGCTCTCCAGCACTGGTGGGGCGCACAGCATAATGGCTGTCCTCTGCCGCCCATCACCAGAACACGCCTGGCAGGCGGCACAGCCATTCAGAGTTCCCACAAAGCTTTCGAAAGACTTCCTGCTTCTATGTGAGTGAATAGTCAAACCTTTGTGCCTTCTATAAGACAGAGTAAGAGCCACCCAAACAAAGAACTGACCTGAGGAATCCAAGAGAGCTTTAAAACAACTCTTAACTATTTCCTCAAAGAAAGCCCACCCTCCTGCCCATGGAAGACCCTGGGCTGTCCTGTGCTGGGTGGCCTTGGGGGAGAGGAGAAAGAGGGTGCCACACAGACCAGGTGTGACCCCTTGTCCCCTCCCTTAATGTGACCTCATGTGGGTTCTTTAACCTCTGAGCCTCAGTTTCCTTCTCTGTGAAATGGGGATAATGATAACACATACCTCACAAGATTGATAGGAAAAGAAAAGCAACAGAAAGGGCTGATCCCTGGGCCTGGATACTGTTAGCCAGCAGAGTGGTTAAGCCTGTGGGATCTGGGAGCAGACAGCCTGGGTTTGGAACCTGGCTCTACTATTTGCTGTGTTACTTTGAGCAGGTTTCTCAACCTCTCTGTGCCTCAAATTCCTCATCTTTAAGATGGGATGATAATAGCACTTAGCTCATAGGATTGCTGTGAAATAATATGTAAAGTGTTTAGAACGTAGAAGACTGACAGAGGATCCGCCCTGATCCCCTGCTGTCTGCCTCTATCTCCCCCACAGCGGACAAGTACTGTCCCCTACTGATCAAAGAAGGCGGGATGCCCCTTCTGAAGGGCCTGATCAGGATGGCCACAGCACGGCAGGAAACCAAGGAGATGGCACGGTAAGAGACAGGCAGTGTTTCTGCCGGGGGAGCCTTCACCTAGGGACTGAGGGACACAGCTGGGCCCCCAGCATCAGGAATGGCTGAGATTCCCCAGGCAACTCTGATGTCCAGCTGGGGCCTCCCTGACCGTGGTCACATTGGGGCCAGAAACTAGGTAACCACGCTTTGAACAGGGTGTCATTGCCCTCATTCGTAAGCTTCATTTTTTTTAAAATTCCCAACAAATTCTGTCTTCTCATCACTGGGCATCAACAAGTCAGGTCAGAATTTGAGTGTCAGTGTGAGGCACACTGAGCTGTGAGTTTCACCCCAGTGGCTGAAATGTCACCAGTTCTGATCTCTCAGCGATAAGTTCACAGGAGGCTCAGGGATGCTGAAGGGCACAGCCCACAGTAACGACCTTGCTTTCTCTAGCACCCGTTCCAGGAGGGAGCACGCTTAACTTTACCCCAGTTCTAAACGGGTAGGACAGTGTCCTGGAGGAGGGCCTGCAGCTAAGAGGCTCCCCAGACAGAACTTGGCTGGAGCGCCGGCTGTTTCTGCAGTTATTTTTGGCAAACAGAATCGCTTAAACATTAATTGACAGATCTGTCTGAGTTGGAGAATGGTAAAATGAGTGGTTCTCACACTTAAATCCCCCTAAAGAATCATCTGGAAAGACTGTTAAAATTGTACAGGCCCCACCTAGATTTTCTGTCCCTGTGGGTGTGGGAGGTGGGCCTGGGACTGTTTGTGGTCAACAGGAGTCCCAGGAGGTTTCAGAAGCGGAGGCTTGACTGACCTATAATCTTCCCTTACCACTGTGAGCATCTCTCCAAGAACTGGGTGGGGTGTGCCTCTGAGCTGGCTGGTCCAGCAGCAGGTGTGCGTGACACAGAAAGGGCGCTTAGGAGGCGTCACTCCACCTTGTCACAGCTGCCGTCCCCCTCCAGGCATCCCTTACATCCTGAAATGCCTTGGGGCACCTCCTTAGCACTCAGAGGCTGCAGCCACCACCAGCACCCACCCACCCTCCCACCCTCTAACCAGCACGGAGGCTTAGTGTACCATGGGAAGGCCGTCCCGGGCCCCAGGTGCCTCCCGACAGCACTGGGACAGCAGTTCCCACAGGCCAGACTGCCGTGCGTGAAGGACACGCGGTCTGAGCAGGAATGGTGGTTCCCAAACACCTCAGGATGTCTGGGGCCATGTGCAGCCTGATGTGCGGTCAGTTTGGGGACCATTCGTAGACTCTGGGGGAGGGAAAGGCCTGGCTGTGCAGGGAACGAGGAAGAAGGAAGACGGTGCTGAAGAAAGGGCCAGGTGGTTTTAGAGGTCAGGCCTAAGCCGATTCGGGGGTGCTTAACCACAGAGGCCTGAGGCCAAGAGATGGGGAAGAAGGCAGGGGTGATAGGGTGCTGACTCATGACCCCAGGTAACATTTCCTGGGTGCTCCGCAAGTGCCGGCCCTGCTGCCAGCCACTTTGTACACATACCACTCAGTCAGCGTCACTGGTGACTCTTGCTAACCAGCCAGGATGGACATGGCCCGCCCAGCCTAAGCCTGCCTTCCAACCCTCTCTCTCCTGTTGTCTCCAGAAAGGTGATCGAGCACTGCAGCAACTTTAAAGAGGAGAACATGGACACGTCCAGATAGAGGCCTCTGTCCCGTGGCCGCCTCTGCTCTGGATCACCGGCTGGCGGGCAGCCTGGCCCGCAGACCCTGGGAGCCTCCCGCTGGATGAAGGGACACAGGGGAACTTTTGCACAACTGACGCTTTTCCTTAATTAGTGAGATATATATATATATATTATATATATATATTATTTTCTTTTTTTTGGTTAGGAAGTGTGAAGTTTTGTGTATATGATTTCTGTACAAAAACAAAGGAAACACTCCCTGAGTCCTTGCAGCTTCCTCGGCCAGTCTCCAGCCCCAACTCAAAGCCTTCATCGCTGCCATATTCCTCCTCCCAGCAGACAAAATGCCTCCACCATTGTGAGTGTCCAGTCCTTTCCTGGTGATCGCAGCCCCTGGCCTTGCTCCCCACTGGGAGGGGCACCAGGCTTTTAACAGCCCACTCTAGCACCTAACTCACCCACCACACCTGAGCCCCGTCTGGCTTCCTGGGGGCAGCTGATGGGCTTAGGGATTAAAACTAACCCCACAGAGTCTCCCAAATGCCTTGGTGCTCCCAGCTGCCGACCATCTGGGGCAAAGAAGTGAGCCGGCCTCGGCCTCAGCAACCCGCCCCGGAGGACCTTCAGGAGCGGGGCTCCCAGGGGCCCTGCTGCCCGCTGGCCAGGCCTGCCTGAGGCCACGCTGCTATGGAGGCTGCCTCCTAGTCTCCCACCAGGTCCCAGGCTGTTGAAGGCCCCAGTCCAGGGCTAATCCACTGCCCCTTCTGCCAAACATACAGAGCCGGCCCCAGCCCTGGAAGCCAGCACCTTCTGGGGCCAGGGGCTCGCTCACTCTCAGCCCTCCACCTGACTGCAGCACCCAAGGTGCCCAGGCACCCCACCAGCAGAACTGAGCCTGCCTCATTGACCCATCCTGCCCGGCCCCCACAGAACCCCCCACCTCCCTCAGGCAGGAGCTCCTCATGCCGGCCTTCCCCGAAGCAACAGGCCTCTGGTCCAGCCCTTGGCACAACCTGCCATGGACACCCTCCTGCCCTGCCTCACTGCTTTACCTTGGGAACCGCTGGGCTGAATTTCAGAGAAGTGTGAGCCCCGCGCGGATCAGCACATCTGCGCCCCCTCGACGAAACTCTGAGTTGCTTCTGTCTCGGGACAGACAGGATGGGGAGGCCCCTCTGGAGCAGGCCCGGCTCTGCAGGCAGTCCCTGGGGCATGGCTTTTCTTCCCTCCTTCCCTGGGCCTGCTTTTGGATTCTCCTAGCATTTCTGCCTCCACGCAGAACGGGCTGGAGAAGCAGCCCGGGAAGAGGCACCTGGCCTTTTCCTCCTGGAGTCTTTCCTTCCCGCCCCTGGGAAGAGGCAGCTGCCCTGCATTCCCCCAGCTCGACAGACAGACGGGCCGCAGCTGGCCCTCCCGCCCTTGCTCAGGTGGCCTGAGCCAGCCACCCCTCTCCCCCAGGCAGAGCTCACATCGCATTGCTTTACCACCTGGGACCTGGGTAAATGTCTGTACTTTGGGGTATCACAGAAATACATTTTTGTGCAAAGTGGAGAAGTGTCTTTTTTCCTGGGGAAGGGATGGGGTCAGGAGAGGGGCCGCATTCTCTCGGCGGCACCCGTGTGCCTGACTGAGGAGACGGCTGGCAACAGACCAACACAGCCCCTGGTGAGGAGGGCTGTCTGAGGCTGGGGAAATGGGAGGCATGAGCTTACGACGTTGTGTGCGAGGACCAAGGAGAAGGGAGCGCGGAGGCACCTTCTGTGGGCTGGAGGGAGTGTGCCGGGGCTCAGCGAAGGCCAGTTAGCTGGGCTGCAGTGCTTCAGGGGCCAAGAGCCCCGGTGGAGGTCAGGCAGCGTGGTGTTCCTGCTGCAGCGAGGAAGGGGCCCCCAGGGGACAGGCGACATGGGAGCGGAAGCTGGTGAAGAGGTGAGGCTGCCAGACCGCTGTGCAGGCCCCCGGGAAGAGCGTCCTAGACAGAGGCCCTGCTGGGAGAAGGGCCTCGCAGGGGGGACCACAGAGCAGCTCTGGCTGCCACAGAGTGAAGGAAGGGGGGCCTGAGAAGTCGCCACTGGGGCCAGATCCTGAGGTGCCCAGACTCTGGTTTTGCTTAGAACAGTACTGACTTAGCACCTGTTGTCCTGGTGGGACTATCAGCAGTGTCCTTGGTGCCCCCGAGATACTTCTGAGGTTGCACCCAATGTGGGAGGTCTATACCCCAAAGAGCAGTCTGGGTGCAGGTGTGTGCCCAGTGCCCAGAGGAAAACATTCTCCCCTCGCTGGCCCTGGCAAGCGTGGCTCAGTGGGTTGGTGGTGTCCCACAAAGGTCACCAGTTCAGTTCTCGGGCAGGGCACATGCCTGGGTCGTGAGCCAGGCCCCCAGCTGGCGTGCATGCAGGAGGCAACTGATCAATGTTTCTCTCCAAGTCGATGTTTCTCTTTCTCCCTCCCTTCCCCTCGCTCTAAAAATAAATACATAAAATCTTTATTTAAAAACGATTCTCTTCTCAACCAAATTTTAGCCAGGTTCCTCTGAACCCTCTTCTCAACGAGGCCTCTAAAGACTGCTGCAGGCTCTCAGCTTATGATTTCATCCGCCTCCTTCCCCCTCATACTAAGAGCTAAACAAACACTCACAGTTTTTCGGGATTCAAGTCTGCACCCCTAGGATAACCCCAGCCCCCTTAAAGCACCTGAGGAGGCTCACGGTGGCCCACAAGTTAGTTTGTTTCAGGCCCCTGAACACTGCCCTGTCACAGAGCACTTACCGAAAGGAGTCTGCAGTCATTTTGAGAGGCCTCCTTGTGACTCCTTCCCCTGTCCCCTTGAATTGTACTTGTGTCTCTTGCTACTGAGGAGTGGCTTTCTGAAAGACCTGAAAGCCATGCCTTTGAAATATGATCTGCAGGAAGGATGGGGCCTCCGTCACCCAGCCTCTGTGGAGGACAGGAGCCTAACTTCAGTTACTGCCCGCTAGCAGACACCATGGGTCTGATGAACATTTCACTCCCTAAGCCTTTGTAAGGTTCCACTTTCCTGTGTCTGTTCAAGCGCCCACCAGTTCCCTCACTTTAAAATGCCAGTTATACCCTGGCTGGTGTGGCTCAGTGGATTGAGCATCAGCCTGCAAACCCAAGTGTTGGTTCAATTCCCAGTCAGGGTGCGTACCCAGGTTCCAAGCCAGGTCTCCAGCCAGGTCCCCAGCTGGAGGCAGGTGAAAGGCAACCATACATCGGTGTTTCTCTCCCTTTCTTCCTCCCCCCGTCCTTCCCCTCTCTCTAAAATAAAATCTTAAAGAAAAAAAGTCATCTGTTTTTAAAAATCATAATAAAATAAAATAAAGTGCCAGTCACCAATAGCTTCTGGCCTTTGGGCTAACATCAAGTGGAGATCTGTTCTTTTTATTATTTTTAATTGTGTGCCCACCATCTATATTCAAATCATCATCTGTCACCATGTATTTTATATTTAGCCCCCTTTCCCTTTACTACCACCCACCAAAGTGTCTGTCTTTGTCAGTTTAAAATGTCCAGTCACCTCTACACGAACTGAAGCGGCATTTGGCCCACTCTGGCCTCTTCCCTGCCACAATAGTGTGTTGCTGATTAAAATCTATCCTAACCACTTCAACTAGTGTCTGACTTGGTTTCTCTTTGACACCAGCAGAGTCACTAAGTCATTGGAGCTTCAGAAATTTTTCAGTGACTCATGAGCTGGAGTTTCCCCACTCAGCTAATTCACATCCCATCACAGTAATCAAGACTGTGTTGTACTCTGACCGGTGTAGCTCATTTGTTTGGGCTCCATCCGGCAAAGCAAAAGGTCGATGGTTTGATTCCCAGTCGGGGCACATGCCTGGATTGCAGCTTCCCTTTTCGGGTTGGGGGTGGGGGTGGGGGCAACAAGAGGCAACTGACCGATGGTTCTCTCTCACATTGATGTTTCTCTCCCTTCACCCCTCCCTTCTCTCTCTAAAAGTAAGTAAAATCTTAGGAATAAGAAACTGAATTGTGGCAGACACCCCACTCAAATACCTACCCAGGTAACTCAAGTGCGTGGAAATTCATTAATGCAACTGGGAAACCTAGAGCGAATATCAGCTTCAGGCACAGCTGGATCTAGGGGCTCAGACAACGTTAAGACTGCCTCCCATACCCCCTTCAATGCTGCTTATCTCTACCTCTTTATAAAATGGCCTCATCCTCTCCTGCCACAGTCTTACCGCATTGCCCTTATATTTCTGCTTGAAATCTGAAAGAACCCCCCTCCCTCTCAGAAGCTATACAATACTCTCATGAAATAATCTGATTGGCCCTGCCAAGTCACGGGGGCCCACCCACTAGGACTAGTCACTGGGGGCAATGAGAGGGGGAATGGGTTTGGCCCACAGAGCGTTCCCACCACCCTATGGAGTAAGGGATCGGTTTCTTCAAAATCACATGGGTTGAGAAAGAGTTCCCCAACAGAAAAAGGAATGTTGAGTTGACAAAAATAACATGTCAGAAGAGAATTCCTGGAGGAGCAGGGAAGTGGACAGTCTCATGGAGAAAGAAGGTGGACATTGTATTAGTGGGAGGTGTGGGTGAAAAGGCAGAGCTGTCCAGTAAGGCAGGTCCTGGGGACACGGAGTATGAGCCTTAAATGATGAAGGCTCAGGCGGGACCAGTTGGGCAGGGTGTAGGTGTTGGCATAGCCAGTCCTGTGGTAGACACTGTGTTACCATTATTTAATCTCCCCAGCCACTTTAGGAGGTGGATACTATTATCATCTCTATTATAGAAACAGAAAACAGCTCGGAGAGTTCAGTACTTCGTCCAAGCTCACACAGGAAGGGGCAGTGCTGGTATTTCTGACCCTGACCCAAGCTGGGTGCCTCATTGCCAGAATCTGCACCACGGACCTCCACTTTGCTCTCATCCCGTTTGCAATGTCTGCTAATGAATAGCAAGGAGGTGAGAATGTCATCATGGAGCAACCGTGGGCGAGCGCTGTTCCTCCCAATCATCACATCCTTGAACCGTGTACAATTCTGCAACATGGAGTCAAAACAAACACCTGGATCTTTGAAGTGCCCGTCGAGTAGCACGCATGCGTGAGGCTGTGGGGTTAGGGCGAGGGACGGAAGCTCAGCGGGACTGGATGCGGACTCACAAAGGCTCCAGCTTCCTTCAGTTACCTGGCTGGTAGGGACACCGGGTGAGGGAGTCACCGCTGCGCGCGCGCTGGCCACACCCTCAGCCTTTTCAGGCACCTGTTGGCTCGAGGGCCTATTCTGCCGCAGCCGCCACCCAATAGGCAGCCTCCCTGGCCCGATGTGGCCCCGCCCACCTACATGACTCGCCAATCCCCGGGCAGCCGCGGCCCCTCTCCCTCAGAGGGCCCGCCCCTCCGAGCGCTGCTTCCGGGTGGGGCCCCGGGCCGAGGCAATGGCGCCCTGGGCGCTCCTCAACCCTGGGGTCCTGGTACGGACCGGGCACACTGTGCTGACCTGGGGGATCACGCTGGTGCTCTTCCTGCACGATACCGGTGAGCCAGACCCCGCGCCACCCTGGACCCACCCAATCCCCCATGGTTCCCCAGACATTTGGGGTCTCACTGGGTCCCCTGCCGAAGTGCCCAAGACCCTGGGCTTCAACTCATCTCCCCCAGCGCCTGAGGCTCCTTCCCCATTTGTCATTCCAAGAGCTCTCCGCCTAACACCCTGTCGATCCCTAATTAATCCCAGCATCTTCCTGATCCCTGCCAGATGCCCTGCCCATCCCAGGATCCATACGAGGGTCAGATGACCCACTCAAGCCCCTGTCTCCTCTAACCCCAGGACCCCCGATCCTTCCCAGGAATTGACTCCCAACCTTCCCTCCGTAAAACTGTCTAGATGAAGGACTGGCACTACGCCCAGCCCTCTGGCTAGTAACTGCCCCAATCCAGGCTCCTCCCCTCCCTCGGGCAAGAGAACACCTATTAGGGAGCGGCCTGTCTTCCACTTCGCCATCCTTGCTTCTTGCCCAGGTTTCCCCGGGATTCACCCCACCGACGCACCTCTACTTCCATCCCTCCTTTAGTTGTCAGGCCGCCTCCAGCACAGATTCTCACCCTGCCTCTCAGTCCCACCCGGGGCAGCCCTCACAACCTTCCTCTCCTCGCTTCAGCCTCAGACCCTGGACTGGCGTTATTCTCACGTTCCTTCTCACACCTTCTCAAGCCTCCTCCACGGTCTTGGTCCTTTAGCCTAAAAACCTGTTCAGTCTCCCCATCAGAAAGGACCCCCAATTCCCCTCCCTTCTCTGCTCCCTTTTACAATCAAGGGGCACAACAGTTGTTAACTTGCAATCGGGCTCCCCGCCCCCAGTCCTCAGTCACCTCCTGGGGCCAACTTTGCGGCCCTCTGCAGCATCTGAGCATCCAGGCCCGCCAGCCGCCTGGATGTCTCTGTCTCTGTCTCAGGGGCATCTCAGGTCTGCTGGAGCTCCAGGCAGGGACCCCTCCTTCCTCTCCCCAACATCTCCCCAAGGTCCCTTCACCCTCCTTACTCCCATCTGTCCATCCCCTCTCCACTCTTCCTACCTGCGCCCCTGTCCAGACATCTTCCCCTCCTTCCTGGATAGCCCTGTGCCCTGAGATTTCCCCTCGGATCCATGTTATCTCCACTGGGTAGATTCCCAGAAACCCTGTAACCTCCCATAATTCCCTGTTGCCCTCCAGAGAATGCAGATGAACATTTTCCCCCCCTAGTCCTGAACTTCTGTACCCTATGCAGGAGATACATCTGACTACTCATCAAACCAGAGCCCTGGCTGGTGGCTCAGTGGATAAGGCACCAGGCTGCGAACCCAAAAGTTGCTGGTTCTATTCCCAGTCAGGGCACATAGCCAGGTTGCAAGCCAGGTCTCCAGCCAGATCCTTAGCCAGTGAAAAGCAACCACACATGATGTCTCTGTTTCTTTCCCTCTCTGCCTCTCTGGAAATAATAAATAAAAATCTTTAAAAAACAAACTAAAAAACCTATCTCCACACCTTTGCTCAGCCAGGGACATACTCCCCACCTCCAGCTGTACCCACCCCCACACACCTTCCCCCTCACCACCCCCTTATTCACCCCAGCTGGGCCTCACTCTCCTCTGGCCTCTCCAGCACTGCGGCAGTGGGAAGAACAGGGGGAGCTGCTCCTACCCCTCACTTTCCTGCTCCTCGTGCTGGGCTCCCTGCTGCTTTACCTGGCTGTGTCACTCATGGACCCAGGCTATGTGAATGTCCAGCCTCAGCCCCAGGTAACCAAGGGGCTCCTGGGAACCTAAACCCCTTCTCCTACCACCATGGGACCCAAGGACCAAAAACTGTCTCATTTTAGGCTCTGTGTAGGGGGCTCTTCTGGGGCATCTCAGTGAACCCTCCTGCCAGCCCTAGAACCCCATCCTACAGTGAGGAAATGGCCAAGGCCCAGAAAAGGAAAGCAACTGGCAAAGGTCACACAGCCTGGCTCATTCCAGGACACTGTGTTGCACTTTACCACCTCCATTACATACTGGATGGGCCCCAAGATGTGCCCACCAGCACCAGCTGCCTCCCAATGGGCCCCATCTTCTGCTCTGTCCCCATTTTCAGGAGGAGGCCAAGGAGGAGCAGACAGCCATGGTTCCTCAGCCCATACCCCTTCGACGCTGCAGATACTGCATGACGCTGGTGGGTGATGCAGGGACTTCCTGGGAGGGGGCAGGGGCAGGGTTGAGACTCTGACCTCCTCCTGCCCCAGTGCCTTGGCCTCACCCCTCCGAAAAGGCCTCCCAGATTCAGGCCCCAACCAACTGCCCTCATCCCGTCCCTCATTGCTGGGTCCAGAGGGGAGCCGGGGTTAAGCCCCCCTCTCTCTGTGCTCACAGCAGCCCCTACGGGCCCGACACTGCCGTGAGTGCCGCCGCTGTGTCCGCCGCTACGACCACCACTGCCCCTGGATGGAGAACTGCGTGGGCGAGCGCAACCACCCGCTCTTTGTGGCCTACCTGACGCTGCAGCTGGTGGTGCTTCTATGGGGCCTGTACCTGGCATGGTGGGTTCTGCCACTGTCCTGTGCGGGGAGGGGGGCAGCATGGCACCCTCTTTGAGGGCCTTGGACCCTCTCCCAAATGGCCTGCCCACCTGGGCTTCCCAAGCTCTGGGCCCCCATCCCTATGCTGCCCTGCAGGTCTGGCCTCCGGTTCTTCCAGCCCTGGGGACTGTGGCTGCGATCCAACGGGCTGCTGTTCACCACCTTCCTGCTGCTCTCGCTCTTCTCGACGGTGGCCGGCCTGCTCCTAGCCTCGCACCTCTACCTGGTGGCCAGCAACACCACCACCTGGGAGTTCATCTCCTCGCACCGCATCGCCTACCTCCGCCAGCGCTCCGGCAACCCCTTCGACCATGGTCTGACCCGCAACCTGGCCCACTTCTTCTGTGGATGGCCCTCGGGGTCCTGGGAGACCCTCTGGGCCGAGGAGGAGGAGGAAGAGGAGGAGGAGGGTGAAGGCAGCAGCCAGGCTGTTTAGGGTCACAGGAGGCAGAGCCACCATCCGTGCCTGAAACCCAGAGGGCCGACCCCAGGGCCTGGGGCTCCTCACTTCCTCCCACACCTCTTGGCCTCGGAGCAGAGCGAACAATAAAACGCCTGCCTCTGGGCAGTTGTCTCCAAAGGAAGAAGGGGAGGAGGACCTGTGTGGGGCCCACCCATGCCCGGGCTTCCGAGTCCTCCACCCACCCCCCCAAACCAGAATGTCTCTAGTATGCACTTTTATCCATTTAATAATCCACAAAGCAAGTCAAGTATTAAAAAATAAACTAAACCACTCCCTGCTGTGTCACCCAGTCTGACCCAGATATGGCTGAGAAGCAGAGGAGGGGTAGGTAGGTGGGAGGGGGCCCGAGCACAGCGCAGCCCCCTGGCCACCAGCTCCAGTCCCACGGGCTGGTAAACACTAGGTGAGGCCTGGGTGCCCAGGGCAGGGTGCACAGTGGGGCAGACAGGTGGCTGAGTGAGGCTCTAACCGTCTGGGTGGCAGGGGACAGGCCCTTAGGGCTCCAGGAACCGCTCCGACACGAAGTCGAAGTCCCGGAAGGCGGCCTGTTGGCGGGCAGTGAGGGGGCTGCGGGGGTCAGGCGGGGTCAGGGCAGGGGGCGCGCCCGTGAACTCGGTCTCGAAGTAGCGCAGGTCCGTGGGGCCGCAGAGGGTGGGCGCGAAGGGAGGCTGAACAGCACGGGCGAGCAGAGCCTGCCAGTCGGTGGCCTGCGGGCAAGGGCAGAGGTGCCTGAGACCACAGAAATGGCTGCACGTGGTCTCGCTACGCGTCCCACCGTGCCAGGCCTCTGCGGCCAGGGCCACTCACCCTGAAGAAAGGCTGCGTCTTGATCTCCTCAGCATCCTGCTCGCCGGCGCCCAGGCGCTTCTCCGGGCACTTCTGGAGGAGCTGGGCACGAGTTCGGGTGCTCACCGAGGGCACACGCCCAGGCGCTGCCGCCCGTGCAAGTACCCCAAGAGGGCTGGGCTACAGGGCCCCAAAGGCAGGTGGCAACAGGGCAGCCTGTAAGCCAGGAGCAGCCGTCCACCCTGGCCCTGGCCCTGCAGTGATTACCTTCTTTTTTTTTTAATGTTTTTTCAACTCCTCATCAAAGGATATGTCCAATGACAGAGACAAATATCAGTCCGTCACCTTGAGTACATGTCCCAACTGGGGATCAAACCCACAACCTAGGTAACTGCCCTGACTGGGAATCGAACCTGCAACCTTTTGGTGCTCCAACCAACTGAGCCACCCAGCCAGGAGCACTGGTTACCTTCTGGATGAGCTCGAGCCCTTGCACCGACAAGAAGCGGGGATATGGGGCATCCGCATTGACGATGCATTCAAACACCTCCTCCTCGGTGTCCCCTGGGAACGGGCACTGTGGGGATGGGGGCTCAGCAGGATGCCTGGGCCACCCCCACCCACCCCATCCCAATACAGCGGCCCCAGCAGCCCAGGTCCAGCACTCACCTCGCCCACCAGCATCTCATATAGCAGCACACCCAGCCCCCACCAGTCCACAGCCCGTGTGTAGGCCTCCTGGGTCAGCACCTCAGGGGCCAGGAACTCTGGGGTGCCGCAGAAGGTGCTGGTCCGATCCCCAAAGCCAATCCCTGCAAATCAACAACCACACCGATGCCGGTCCAATATGTCTGCTCCACAATAACCCCTGGCTGTAAGAACCAACAGCCGACTCTTACGTCCCCATGTCCCCATGTACCTGACCGTGCCAAGCCCCGCCCCCCACTCCCACTCTCGGAGGTGGGAACAGAAAACCGTCTGACAGAGGAGGGAGCAGAGTCTCAGCCAAGCTCGCATATCAAGGTCACGAAGAAAGCAAAACCTTGTGCTTCCTCCCAGCCCTGAGCACAGGCTCTTCCTTGAGCCAAGGGCAAGCTAGGGCTCTTGAAGTTTGTAGGGCTGGGAAGGAAGCACCAACGTGTCCAGCTGGTCCCTGGCATGAGCGTGGGGGTGGGGGGGAAGGTTTCCCAGGAGATGCCACTTGCCTACCACCCCGCTAGCCTGGGCCGGGTGAAGCTGGAGGACATGGGATCCTGGACAGGAGACACCCACCTTCCTTACACAGCCCAAAGTCTGCGATCTTGAGGAAACCCTGGGCATCCAGCAGAAGGTTATCCAACTTCAGGTCCCTGAGAGTGAGGGGCACAGATCAGGGGGTCCCTTGGCACAGCGACCCAGAAGGGAGGCAATGTCTGCTCCCTCGATACTCCCCAAGCACCTCAGGGACAAGTTACCTGTAGATAATCTTCTTCTCATGTAGGAACTGCAACCCCAGCACCACACAAGCCACGTAGAACCTGGAGGGGATGTGGGGGGACAGGGAGGCATGAGGACAGCCACTGCCTGGGGACCCTTGGGTTTCTCAGCCAGAGGTGGACATGGGATGTGCCTCATGGGGGGCTAGTTTCCCAAGGAGGCCGCTGGCCAGCAGCCTACCCTTCCTGGGAGCTCAGCTCGTGCCAGGGAGGAGGCGGAGCTCTCACACCTTTTTCTCCCAGCCTCCTCCTAGCAGCCCACGTGCCCATGCTCCAAACAAGGACCTGAGACTCCAGGCGAATGACACATCGGGGTCACACAGCTAGGGGCAGAGCTGCTATTGGGCCTGGACCCCAGAACCTGCACCCTGATGCACAAGAAATAATGCCAGCTGTCCGTCACTTACTATTCACTGGTCCCTGTGCTCAGTAATTCATAAATCACTTATGCAACAAGCCTACGAAACAGGTACCATCAAACCAATTCAAAGCTACATAAACTGAGGCCCAGGGGCACAAATGCTGTGACAGCTGATAACCAGAATTTGAACCAAGGCATGATTCCCTGCCCTCCTGCCTGGGGAAAGCAGGGTGAGGGGCCCAGGTACAGAAAACCAGGGAAGCCTGCTTGTTGGAAGAGGCAGACAAGAGGAATGGAAACCCACCGGGCCTGGGGCTCTGGGAAAACGTCCTCATGGATCTGCATCATGAGGTCACCACCTGGCGCAAACTCGGTCACGAAGCAGGCGTGGCTGGAGGTCTGGAAGCAGGCGAGGAGGGACAGCAGGAAGGGGTGCCCGGTACAGCCCACAGCCTCCAGGATCCGCTTCTCACAGTACAGGCTGCAGGGGGCGTGGGTCTCAGGGGGAAGGAAAACCTCCCCTTGCTGTTCCCTGCCACCCCCAGGGCACCCCAAGCTCACGGCATCCTCAAAGTGCCCGGCAGATACGCAGAGTGATGGCTTCTATGTGTCATGGGCTCACAGGGGTCATTTAACCTGCACAGCCACCACTGTTCCATTTTACAGATGAAAAAACTGAGGTGAGGAGGGAAGAGGGGCCTGCCCGAGGGTCCACCATTAACTGCAGGTGCTAAGAATGCAGGCCTGGCTGGTCCTAGCATCACCACTTGGAAACCCAGGAGCCTTCTGGTGCCAAGAGCACAAGCCAGCCATCCGGGCACCCTCAAGGTGGGCACCCTCAGGGCCCTGTGCCCCATGACACCATCACACACCTCTCTATCTCGTCCCGGCTCAGCACCTCCTGTTTCTTCAGCGCTTTGATGGCATAGTACTTCCCTGTCCCCTTGAACTGCACCAGCAGGACCTGGGGACCAGAGAGAGGTGAGGCTCCAGGAGGGCAGTGCAGGGGAGCCTTTACGTCCCCCACCCACTACCTAAGGATCACAGTGTCCTCCCAACTAATGTGCTGAGGGCACCCCCTCCACATCCACTACCTTCCCAAAGTGTCCCCGACCCAGCACGGCCACGCAGCGGAAGTCCTGAAGCCGGAGGGGTTTCCTGCAAGAGAGAGGGCACAGGAAGCCCCCTGGGACAAGGGCTGGGCCTCCACCAAGAGCCACTCCAAACCCTCCATGGCTGGTCCTGGCCTGGGGAGCCTGGCTGAGGCTCCTAGAATAAAAGTTGCTTGGAGTCTGGCATATAGCTAGAGGTCAATAATGTTGGTTCAGCCCTGGCCAGAGAGCTCAGTCAGTTAGAGAGTCATTCTGATACCCCAAAGTTGCAGGTTTGATCCTCGATCAGGGCACATACAAGAAGCAACCAATGAAAGCCCTGGCTGGTAGCACAGTGGATAAGGTGCCAGCCTGTGAACCCAAAGGTCGCAGGTTCGATTCCCAGCCAGGGCACACAACAAGGTTGCAAACCAGGTCTCCAGCCAGGTCTGTGGCTGGAGGCAGGTGAAAAGCAACCATACATTGATGTCTCTCTCCCTCTCTGCCTCTCTCCCTTCCCTTTTTCTAAAAAATAATGAAATAAAATCTTAAAAAAAAAAAAAAAAAAGCAACCAATGAATGTATAAATAAATGGAACAACAAATTGATGTTTCTCTGTCTCAAACCAACAAGTAAAAATCAATAATAATTAATAGCCATAATCACGTTGGCTCATAGAGCAGGAACCTGAGCACAAGCCAAGGCATAAGCAAGCTCAGGAGCCGCGGGGTGATGTCCGAATGGACGCATGAACCCGCAAGGGAGCGGGCAGCGTCTCAAACATGAAGCAGAGCCTGACGTCCGTACCTGGCTGCTGAGTCTGGCACAGGTGGCCCGAGCCGAGTCCTGGACTCCATGTGGGGGCGTTTGGTGCGCTGTGAGGGCAGAGGGAGCTCAGGGCAGAGCAGGGCCCCCTACCTCTTCCCTTCCAGCGCGGCCCCACCCAGCCCGGCACCCCTGGAACTGCCAGCCCCCTCACCGGCGTCTCCTCCAGCGGCAGGTAGAGGCGTGGGGGCTTGGGCGGGGGCCTTGTCTCATCTCCCACGGGGGTCTTCTTGGGTGGGACATTACTATGGGAGACAGCAGATACATGGGTGGGGCACAGGCCGACGGTACAGCCGGTGGGATGGACACACAGCCATGCTGAGATACCCAGGGTCAGAGGGTGAGCCACGGGGGGAGGAGGACAGACACTGACAGTGCCCAGAGAGGCAGGCGCCACAGAGAAGCAAGCAGTCTGGGGCGAGGTGGCTCCTCACCTGGGTGAGGCAGGGCTGGCGGCCCCCCGAGGCGCGGCCGGGGCCTGAGGGCACTCTTTGGGAGGGCTGATCGTGTGTGGGGAGCTGCAAGGGGGCAGCAGGTTCATGACCAAGCGCCCCCAGGCTGCCATACTGAGGTTCATCTGGGAAGCCCTCAGGAAGTCCTGACCTAGATAGAGCAAAAGGAGGGGGTCAGTCCCAGGGCCCCCTGATGCCCCGGCCCTCTTTCCTACACGCACAGCCCTCTCCTGTCCATACCCCTGCGTTTAGAGAAAATGCGTTTCTGCCTCTGCAGCCTGGGCCTCCTCTCAATGACAGGGTCACAGAAGGTTACCTGTGGGGACAGAGCGCAGGGCTGAAGACCAGTTCCCTCCCACCCGACCTGCCGTGGGCCCCTCCCCAGCCTCCGGGACCCCAGCCGGAGCCTCCGGTGCCAGCGATGCAGGGGCCAGAAGGGCCAGGAGATGACTTCAACCTCCTCCTCACTGGCTGGTCCCGGAGAAGACAAGTCACTTGTCCAGGGTCACACGTAGAGCAGGACAGTCAGGACAAGGACATGGGCTTCGAGATTCCTGTGAGGCTCCCAGAGACACCCTGGGAATATCTTCTTGGAGACCTCCCTCTGGGCCTCAGTTTCCACTCTGCTGCACGGGTGGGTCGAGCTGTCTCATAGGTCCTCCTAGCTCTGATGGAGCCAGGAGCCCATGAGGTCAGAAGACAGGGGTCAGCGGGCACCTGGGCAAAGAGCAGCCCCTGTGGAACCAGGCTGAGAGTGAGCTGGTGACAGGCATTGTCCAGGAAGTCCTCCAGCCGTAGGAAGGCCACGCCACACAGCTGTCGCCAGTCCCGCCAATGCACCCCAATTTCTAGCTCTCGGGCCTACGACAGAAAGGTCAGGCTGAGGATGGGGTACGGGACCAGCCTCCCCCAGGGTGGCCTTCCACCATGTATCCCAAGGTCGCCCCGGCCTTGCAAGGGCCAGCCTCACCCGCTCCAGGGGGATGACAAAGGTCTGGTCCCAGGACTGCTTGGCCACCGGCCCCCAACCCGTCTGGCCCACGACGTGGTTGTCCACCTTGAGCACGGCCAGCACTTCACCTGCAGGGCCAGAGCCAGGGCTCAGAACAGGCCAGGGATGGGAGCCTTTTGCTCCCCCCACAACGCCCTGCCACCCCCTACTCACTGGCCAGCTGGCCTCCACCGCGCTGCTGCCTGGCCCGGCCCCGAAGCCAGCCCGGCGAGGGGCTCCCAGCCAGTGCAGCCACAGGGGAACGGCCGGGCACAGCCGTTAGCAGCTGCCCACAGCCCAGGAGGTGGACCTGCAGAGTCCCTGTGGGAAGCATGGGGGGAGAGGGAGATGTCATGGTGTGCCATCCTCCCACAGCCACCACCAGTGGGCCCTGGGGCCTCAGGGACGCTCTTCTCCAGGAGGTGGCTGGACCCAGAGCCCACCCGCATTGCAGCCATCTGCCACCCTCCGTGCCAACCAGCTGGTCCTCCTGTCCTGAGCACAGTCCATGGGTTGGGGGCAGCAGAGACCCACGGGGAGAAGAGACCCAGACCTCAGCCAGGCCACATGGAGCCACAGTGTATGACAAAGTGCTGTCCAGGGCACAGGACCTGGAAGCACTGTGGCAGAGATGAGAGTCAGGGCACCTGGCTGCCTGTCCTATCCGCTCCCCGTCCCTGGGCCTCAGTTTCCCCATCTGTACATAGGAAAGGAGTCCCGCTCTGTCCCGCCTCCCACCAGGGGTACAAAAAAGAGTGTTTTGCCAACCAAGTGGATTCACTTTTAGGGTCACTAGACTTTTGTTCCTCAAAGGGTAGAAGAAGCAGTAGGGCTCTAGCATTTTTTGAGATCAACTGGGCAAAGATCCCTGTTTAGAGTCCAGGCCTGGGGATTGCACTCTGAGGGTTATGAAAAAGGCAGAGGCCAGGGTTGGAAGATTATCTTGGGCAGAACAAGGAACTAAGGTGTTTAGACAAGACACAGGATATGCAGTGGCCCCAAGTAGCTCACTCCTAGGCCTTTAATTAGCCATTTCCCCTTGTCTTTCCCAACTAAATCTCATCAGCTCTTCAAGGCCAAGCTGAGACATCACCTCCTCCAGGAAGCCTTCCTGATTCCCCAGGACCGAGTGAGGGGGCCCATCCAGCACCTGTACTTCCCCTTCTCCACTCCGCTCACAATGGAATTGGCCTGTGTAACCTGCAACAGCTCTGAGCAGAAAGGTGCTGGGCTCTCTAGTTGGTGCTGTGTCCCAAGTGGGAAGCTCAGGACTTCCAAAGTCTGCATTCCAGGGATTACTCACTGATTGCAATTCAGCTGCCATTACAAGGACATGGATCCAACTTAGGATAAGAAAGAATTCTAGCCTGCGAACCCAAAGGTCACTGGTTTGATTCCCCAGCCAGGGCACATAATGAGGTTGCAAGCCAGGTCTCCAGACAGGCCCATAGCTAGAGGCAGGTGAAAGGCAACCATACATTGATGTCTCTCTAAAAAAGTAAATAAAATAAAATAAAATAAAATAAAGACAGGACACAGCTATAAAAAGGAAAGAGCCCTGACAGGTTGCACAGTGGATAAGGTGCCGGCCTGTGAACCCAAAGGTCGATGGTTCGATTCCCAGCCAGGGCACATAACCAGGTTGCAAGCCAGGTCTCCAGCCAGGCCTGTAGCTGGAAGCAGATGAAAGACAACCATACATTGATGTCTCTCTCCTTCTCTCCCTTCCTCTCTCTCTGGAAATAATAAATAAAATCTTTAAAAAAGGAAAGAAAGAAAGAACTCTATAACCCTGGCTAGTGTGGCTCAGTTAATGGAGCGCCAGCCTGTGAACCAAGGGGTTGCTGGTTCAATTCCTAGTCAAGGCACATGGCTGCATTGTGAGTCCCTGGTTGGGGACATCAGAGGGGAAGCTGACTGATGTATCTCTTGCACGTCAATGTTTCTCTCCCTTGCTTTTTCCCTCCTTTACCCCCCCTCTAAAAGTAATTAATAAAAAAAAAAAAAGAACTCTGTAATAGTCCAGGGCTGTAAGCTCCCTAACATCGGCATTTTAAGCGTTACCGTGGTTGCCTATTTAAATAATTGCTTCCTTGACCGAGTGTTAACTGTGTCCCCAGAGTAGACTCCACCTGCAACAAACAACTTGCTGATTCTCACAGCAACCCCATGAAGTAGGTGTTATCATCTCCATTTTACAGATGGATAAACTAAGGTGTAGGCAAAGGATGTCAGCTGCGCAAGACCACACAGCTAGGGGGTGGTGGGGCCAAGGTTGGATCCCTTCTCCAAAGTTCTTCCCCCTTGTATTCGAGTCCTTTCTGGAAGGGAAGGAGAGGTCTAGAGTAGGAGGGATCCTGACTACCTGTCATGGCGGTGGGCTTTACAAGTGTCCCTGAAGGTGGCGGGTTTCCAGACACAGCAGTCCGCAGCTCCCGGGCCACTCTGCTACGCAGAGGGTGGGCAGGAGGCAGTCCCTCCAGCAGCCGCTCCAAGGCCAGCCGCAGGAGGTCCAGTTTCTGCGAGGACTCCTGGAGCTGGGCCTGAGCCTGTAGAGGTGACACAGGCCTATGGGGTGCGGGGCGGTACCTCAGGCTACCTGTAGATACTCCCAGACAGAATAAGCCTCCCACTTCCTCACTGCCACCCTAAGCGGCCACATCCACGGTGTCTGCAGCCACCGCAGAGGGAGGCACAGGAACAAGGAGATGCTCAGAGAGGAGTAGCGACAGGAGGGGACAATGGTCTGACCTCAGCCAGCGCCTTGCGGTCCTGTGTTCGCCGGCTACCCAGCAGCTTCACCACGTTCTTGGCACCCTTGGCCACCGCAGCTTCAATGCGCAGTCGGTGCCTCAGCTCCTCTGCCAGCAGCTCAGGACCTGGGAGGAGGGGACGGGTCAGCCCTCGGGCCCCGCCCCGCCCCACCCGGCCCCACTTCTCACAGGCTCACCTGGCTCAGGGGACCCACTGGCCTCCAGACTGCTAATCTTCATCCGCAGCAGAGCCACCTTCAGCTGACTGTCCCGCAGCATCTGCTGGGCCGCTGCCAGGAGCTTCCTCCCCTGGGGGCGTGACATATGCTGGCCCAGAGCCTCCCTGGTCAGACCAGGGACTGGAGCCAAGCCTTCGCCATCAGACCAGGGTAGAGGCCAGTCCGCCCCCTCTGGCCAGATAAAGAGCCAAGCCTCCCTCGTTAGACAAGGTCTGGGGCAGAGCCTCCCCCATCAGACCAGATAAGAGCTGAGGTCAAGGATTCTCCAAACTCTCAAGACCCAGCTCCCCACATCATGCTTGGGGCTGGGGGCTGGGGCTGGGCCTTCCCTGCTAGACTGGGAACTCATGTTGTGCCTTTTCCGTTAGGTCAGGGGTTTAAGCCACGCCTTGCCCCACTAAACTGGGATTCAGGACTATGCCTCCCCCATCAGACGATGGGCTCGGATTGTGTCCCCTTGACAGGGCCAATGGCTGGGGTGCATTTCCCTTTTAGAACAGAAGCTGGAACAGCATCTCCCCTGATAATCCGAGAGCCAGATCTCTCCCCGTCAGAGCCCAGGAGCCTTACCTTGGGCGTGCCGCTGGCATATGTGTGCATCATGTTCTCAGCCCCCTGCTTCACCTTCAGCTCCACCTGCAGCTGCCTCTGTAGAGCCTCCAGGTGCCGGGCCCTGGGCTGCTGTGCCGGGGGCTGCGGTCCTGGGGCCACAGGATCTGTGGGCACGAAGCGGGCCGTCACCCACAGCCTAGCTCTCCCCCCCGCTCCCCTCCTGACGGAGGCTACCGAGGAGGCTGAGTGGTCAGGGCTGAGGAGCTGGGTTGACCTGGCGCCTCCCGTCCCCAGGGGTCTGCCCAGACTCCTCACTCACCAGCCTCCGGGCCCGGCAGCAGGATGCGGGCATGGAGCTCCTGAAGCTCCCCATGCAGCTGCTCCAGACGGCGGTTGGAGGACCTGAGCAGCTGCTGCACGTGGCCCAGGTGGCGGCGGTCTGTGGCCACCCGCCGCAGCTTCTCCACACCCTCCTTGATTTTTAGCTCCTTCTGGATGGCCCGGCGGATCACCTCCTTCTCATCCTCTGGAGGCTGCTGGCCTGCCCCGGGCTGTGGAACGGCAGAGGAGCATGCCACTTCGTGCCAGCTGCCACCAGCCTCGGCTCACCACAGACGGTGAAGGAGGGTGACACAGATGGCACCTGTGACCCACGCACGCAGGGTCTGGGAAGCACCTTGGACCGCAGAGCTGTGTATCCAAATCACTCCCTAATGACTCAGAACCTCCGCACTAGAGACGGGTGAGGGGAAAAACTCCATGTGTATGTATATGGTGCCACTGGGTGTCCAGCTCTACGAGCTTTGCGTCCATGACCTTGTCTCTCCTGACAACTGGGAGGTAAGGGTCCCCATCGCACAGGTGAGAAAACAGGCACAGAGGCTGGGTAATTTGCCCAAGATCACAACAGAACACGTAGGAGATCCCACAACCTCTGGGGCCCCAGCCCCTCCCTGTCAGCCACACGTCATTGGGCTGCTGTCAGGATGGGGTTTAGGCTAAGATTTGGGGTCAGAAAAGAGGCTAGGGATTCACTCAAGGTCAGGGGCAGCTGGAGGCCTGAGTCGTGGTCAGGGCTGTTCCCCTGATGCCTCAGATGGCAAAACAGACACACACAGAGGGGCTAGGTAGGTCTCCGGGGACCAACCCCCAGCTCAGCTCCCGGGAGGAAGGAGAAGCCGCTCTAGACACTTCACCCCGGTTGGAGCAAGAGGTACACCCCTTTCCCCAACAGTGCCAAAACCTGCCTCAGCCCTTGGTAACCCATGACACCCCCCAGGGACCCTTGCAGGGCCTCCACCTTACCTCGCGGCTCTCCATCTCCTAAGCCCAGTGGAGGGTTGGCCACCCCAGCCTCAGGGACCCCCACCCCCACCCCAGCCCTCGGTGCCCCGCTGGCCACACAGTCAGAGGAGAGGGGTGGGGCTCAGGAAATCCTTTGCCGGCTCTAGGCAAGGAGGCGGGAGCCAAAAACCCGAGCAAACAAAGATCCCATGGAGCTGGGGGCCCGGCCACCGGGGTCCTGAGTCACCCAGCCGGCCACTGCTGGGCGGAGGTTCACAGGAAATAGGAAAATGTGTACAAGTCCCTGCTGGAACAGGCGGAGGGACCTCCGGAGGAAGGGGGTGGGCGGGGGAAACGAAGCCCCAAGGCTGCCTGAGCGCTGCGGGGAGGCTCGGAAGGCTCCTTGCGCGGCCCTCGCCCTGAGCACGGCCCACACCGCCTGCTCGGGCTGGACCCCTGACCTGACCGGTGCGCACACGTCCCCCGTCTCTCCCTCCCCAGTAACATGTGCACGCAGCCCGGCAGTCGTGCCTGGCGCACCTACCGCCCAGCTCTGGCAGGAACCCTCAGTGGACTAGAAGGTTCCCGCCCAGGCGCTGGGCTGGGCCGCTCCGCCTGGAGGCCACCCTCCGCACGTGCGTGTCCCGGGGCAGGACGCCACCCCCCACCCCCAAGCGCGCAGGGACGAGCCGCACCTCCCCGGACCGCAGCCACTCTTCTCCCCAGGGTGCCCGCTCAGGGCCCCCTTTGCTTTCCTCACCAATTCCCATTGGCCTGGAGTCCTACCTGGAAGAACCGATTTTAGGAAACTTTGGGGCCCACCCCGGCGGCTCTGACTGGGGTTCAGATCTGCTCAGAGGCTGGCCCGGCTGGAGGTTCTGGGTCACTCGGGAGTGATTCAGGGACGTTTCCAGGGGTCATGAACGACTTACCCCTAGTGCGATTGCCCCCTGCAAAGGGCCAGGGGGGCCAGGGCAGGAGTGGGGAAGGGACACAGGGCGACACCGCCGAAGGCTTCCCCCGCCCCCCTCGGCCCGCGCCCACAGCCCAGCCTCTCGGGGGGCCGTTCACCTGCCGCGGCGCCCCCTCCTGCATGGCGCCGCTCCGACCGTTCGGCCCCTCCTTCCACCAGTCCGGTTCCGGAAGCCCTGGCCCCTCCGCAGAGACTTTCAAAACTTGAAACTTCCCGGGAAGCGGCGCCGGAGCCGCGGGATCGGGCGCCCCCTCCCGAGGTCCGCTGGCCATCTGAGTACCTGGATCAGCGCCACCACCCGGCCGCGTCAGGTCGCTTCGGGACTCCACTCCCGAGCCCGCGACCACAGCGCCTCCCTCGGACCCAACGTTCCGGGGGACTTCAGACCCAGCGCCCGCTCGTCGGAGGCCGCAGTCCCCTCTCGGTGGCACCGAACCCGGTCCCGGTCACGGGATAGAAGAAGGGGCATCTCTCGGGCTGGGGTTCGTTCTCTGGTTGCCCCACCGCGTGCATGGAGGGGCGGGTCCGAGTGGAAACAGCGCCGCCTGCCGGCCGCGGGGAGAGCTCTCCCGGTGGGGCTGGTTCGCTCCAGGCCCGGTCAGCCTCTTCTTCAGAACCCCACTGCGACCTGGCTCCGCGCTAAATTTCTCTTCCTCTCAGATGGTGCTGGTGTGAAAAGGGCTAATCCCGAACCCGTCTAGTCACTATAAAAACCTATGCTTCTGAAAAAGTAAAGCCTCACCCCGGATTATGCCAAATTACGAATCACAGATGAATAAACCAAAACGTCCTTCATGCCCCCACCCCTAGAGCCAAGTGGACCTTAATGTTTAAAAAAAAAAAAAAAAAAAAAAAAGTGACGACACATTTCCACCCTGCAAAATAGCTACTATCTCAGGGAAGTAAGCAGCCTGCACTAGACATCCTGGCAATGGCTTGCCTGTGTAGGAAATCCTGGTCTAACCACTTTTGGGACTGTGGGCTCACCAGCCCCTTGTGCCAGGGATTCACAGGGAAAGTAACCATCTCCCAGGGTCAGAAGTAAGGGTCAAACATGAAGGTGGCCTATTTGCTGACTTGGAATAAGCGCCCTCCAGTGCTTTTCATTGGGGAAATCTTGTCTGTCCCACTTGGCTCTGACCACCTCCCTCCCTCCCAATCAACTGGAAAAAGATGCCACGCCATGGGCAGTCTTGGGTTATTGCCCTGATACAGGAAACCAACCAGCAGTCATCAAAAAATGCAAAGACAGCCCTGGCTGGTAGCAGTGGATAAGGAGTCGGCCTGAGGACCCAAAGGTCGCTGGTTCAATTTCCCAGCCAGGGCATATCACCAGGTTGCAAGCCAGGTCGCCAGCCAGGTCTGTAGCTGGAGGCGGGTGAAAGGCAACCAACCATTGATGTTTCTCTCTCTTTCCCTTCCTCTCTCTCTGGAAATAATAAATAAGTCTTTTTTAAAAAGTGCAAAGGACCCTGGCTGGTAGGTAGCACAGTGGATAAAGGTGCCAGCCTGCGAACCCAAAGGTTGCAGGTTCGATTCCCCAGCCAGGGCACATAACCAGGTTGCAAACCAGGTCTCCAGTCAGGTCTGTAGCTGGAGGCAGGTGAAACGCAACCATACATTGATGTCTCTCTCCCTCTCTGCCTCTCTCCCTTCCCCTCTTTCTAAAAATAATGAAATAAAATCTTAAAAAAAAAAAAATGCAAAGGAGCCTGGCTGGGACGGCTCAGTGAACTGAGTGCCAACCTGAGAACCAGGGGGTTGCAGGTTTGATTCCCAGTTAGGGCACATGCCTGGGTTGTAGGCCAGGTCCCCAGTTGGGGGCGGATGAGAGGTAACCCTGTTTTCATGTTTTTCTCCCTCTCTTCCCACCTAAGAAGAAAATCTTTCAAAAGAAATGCAAAGGCAACTTGGTCCAGTTGGAAACATGCCTATACTGCACAGAGGCCAGCCAGGACATTTAGGGACAGATTTGTTGAGAGATAATGTCAACACATAGTAATTAGGCTCTTAATTTTTTAAATACAACTTATTGAGAGAAGGGGAAACATCAATTTGTTGTTCCACTTCATACATTCATGAATGAGCACATGGTTTCTTGCATGTGCTCTGACCCAAGATCAAACCCACAACCTTCCTGTATTGGGATGACACACAAACCAACTGAGCAAACTGGCCAGGGCCATCATAAGCTTTCGAATGGGGTTTATCATCAAGCTGCCGTAACCTGAACATAAGTAACTGTAATTTAGACCATCAGCTTCTGACTGCAGGTCATACAGGCTAGGGGGAAACTAGCACAGCTCCATTTCCCATGCAGAGGGTATTTACCCAGTCCTGCAGTCAAAGCTGAACTCTGCGGAAGAACTCAATTTCCTAAGTTTGCTGAGAAGTGTTTCACTGCTTCACTGGTCATGAAGGGGAGGCTAAGAAGCAGAAAACACCCAGCTTTTGTAATGAACCCAGAGACCTGATGGGAAGTCTGACCAGAGAGCTGCACTGGATGCCTGACAGATGTCAAGTAATGCAACCTTCATTCTTACGGACATTGAAGTTTACATTCAACATCCAATTGTACGGTGAGTAGTACAAACCACTAACTAGGTGTTAAACAGAAAGAAACCTAGGCTTTTGAGCAGGGCACATTAAGAAAACATTTTCAGTTTTCTATGCTTGTTACGCTCAGTATTTCAAATAGCAATCCATCCACATTTAGATCTGCCTCCCTTGGAGATCTGACTACCCAAATATCACCAACTAGTCAAGTTGGCACACACCCCTTATTTAATTAAAATCTTTTCTTGTTCTAATCAGAAAACTGCAGTCCTTTCCTTCAGACCGGGTAAAAAGTAAATTTATAAGTTTTCCATAAACACAGCCATATATTAACAATGGTCACTGCTCAGGTCTAGGCAGACTTTTCAAAGGTGCCCTCTTGAAACACTTGGAAAAGTTACTTTCATCTCAGGAACTTTGTCTCAGTTTTCAGGAAGAGTCTTCACCCTTTGCCATCAGAATCCCATTCTCGCATTCAGAGAAAAATTGAACAGGTCAGAAAAACCCAGTGTTTCTGGGACAAAGTGAAACTGGGAAACCACTCATCTTTCACAGCAGTATGATGGGCTGCAGCCCAATCGTCCAGGAACCCTCTGAAGCCCGTAAGGTCCCCCAAACTCAAGTTCAAAACTGATTACTTGTGTAGCCCAAAGCTCACCCAAATGCAGGGCAAACGTAAAGCAAATTTGTCAGCCCTACAGGACATCCAGGTACTCTGTGCACCATGTCAACTACATCTTGGAGCCAGAGCCAGGTGGAGACAGGCAAGGCCTGCTATGAAGGTCAGGGAATGAATCTTTCAGGAACCAGGACATCACTGGAGAAACCGTTAATCTCAGCTGCAGGGATGGACTAAAATAGAATACTCCTTACACTTTGGAAATTAATGTAAAGATGCCCACGTTCCCCTCAAAAGCCAAGTAGCACACCTCGGTAAGTTGCTCTCCTCCCTGAGAAAACGCATTTTTCTTTCTTAATGTCGTTTGTACCAAAGGAGCTTTGAGCCATCCAGCTAGCACTTTCCAATACATACTTGCCCAAGAACTGCCCTTGCAATTGGAGCAGAGCACACTAGCTACTCTGTAGCCCTTTGCCAGTACACTAAGGTGGCCAGTGTTTTTCAGACTAGTAGCACTCCTAGTACTCCACCCTCATCTGCAGGCCCAGGAGCATCTAAAGAGTGAACTCAGTACCCGGATGAAAATTAATGTTTTGGGTTGTTTTTTTCCCCCCACATTCCCAAAGTAAAATGGCATAAAATTCTATTTCACATGATCTAGAATCTAACAGTGCACAATCTCACCAGCTTATACAAACCAGTTTCGGTTTTAAGCTGCAACTTTGTTTACAAAAATCACAGGCTTCCTTACTGTGTATTAGTTTATCTTCTTTCCCCTCAGGACCTTAGTATTTCAAACACCACAGTATTTTGCCCATGTGCCTCGTACATCCCTTTTCATGTACGTTACCTATACTATACTTACTGCTGCAACTATTTAAGAACTTCCCACCACTACAAATACAAACATAGAACAAAACACTTGCTTTTTATCTAAATCCAAGAGCAAGAAACATTTCTCTACAAAACAAGGAGAATGACCCCAGTCAAAAAAAATCTTTATGTTCCTTTATTGGAGCAAGATTCCTGACCAGTATACAGTGATGTATATACTAAACAGAGACCTGTGCAGAAATTACATACTATCCATCTAGATAGGTTTTTCATTACACTTGGCCTATTGATGGAATAGTTCCATTTATAAAGTTTTATACATCAAAAAGCTTTGAATTTGACCAGGCTGTCCATTAATCTTTGAAAAAAAGTTAAGTGGCATTTAATTTTTGCTATTTTACAGCATTAAAAAGCGTAGGCAATTAGATAGCTTCTCAAAACGTTGTTCTATGCACAATGGCATTTAGCAGTCCCCCATCTCACCCAGACTCACATAGACAGGTCTCATTTGAGAATGAGAGGCTAAGTAGTAGCTGGTACTTAAGAGATAAAAGTACTTCTGACCTGAGTTTCTTAACCACCAGTAAGGACTACTGAGAGCCCGTCTCCTCGGCCACATTTTATGGTGCCAGTATGTGCCAGCAAGTCCCCTACCTAACTAGGCTCTAGAGCACCAGGTCTGTCTGATGGTGGTGGCAGGCACTATTATATCCAAGTATATATAGATCAATTTTTAAAAATGCCAATTTGAAATACAAAATTAAGTGTACAACATACTCGGAACTGAGTTTTGAGCCATCTGGTATCTCAGATGATTTAAAGATTTTCAGAAACGGATAGCAATTTGTACTCATGATGTTTCCTAACTTCAGAGGCATTAAGAACATTGATTCAAAAGCCTTCACTCAGTCCACGTTACCCTGGGGTCAGCCTGAGACCGTGCACATCGTTATCAACAAATACGCAGTTAGTTGACAAAGTTTAACAATTTGTTATACAAGTCAATCTTGAAATCTGTGCTGAGAGAAAAGCATCAAATTCTTTGTGTACACATTTAGTTTTATTGTAACAAAGCAACTTGTACACTTTTAACGTTTAAAACTGAGCATCTTTCCTTTCCAGTGAAACAAAAAGAAAATTTAAAAATAAACAGGAACAAAATTACAATAGAGAAATGTCAATTCCGAGTAAGATCCTACAGGTTCTGCTGATTCTCCCATTGAGTGGCAGGGCTCGAGTC